>QZCP01000347.1:27175-85571 GCA_003956705.1 Brevipalpus yothersi
CCCAACTCCTATTCACCCAACAAGCGCCACCCAACCATCTGTAATCTGAATACACTGAAAGTGATACTTTCTTTTGAGCTCCTCCACCAATTGGAGAAACGAATTTTTCCCTTCTGAAAAAAGGAAAATATCAAAATATCAAAAAGTTTCATTTTATTCAAATTCAAATCCTCCAGAAAAGTTTTTCATCCAAGAAACTACTCATGATCAATCCTCATGATCCTTTAACACCGGTATAAACTTGCAATTATCTGATGGAGAAGAATTGGGTACGAGATGACCACCGAAGAGTTTGGACACATTTCCAATTTTGTTACAGAAACAGATTTGGAAGAAATTTTGTTCTCTGGATGATTGCTCGATCGAAATAGATACATGTTTAGATCACTTTGACTAGAAATCTTCACTAAATGTTACTAAGAATCTCCAAGAGTTTGACATTATATTGTTTATTCGACAAACCTACAACTGTGAGAAAACATCTGACGTCTAAAAGTATATATTGTATATATTCAACCAGAGTTGGTTGGGTTCATTACTTTTGAGAAATAATGTCAATAGCTGAATTTTTTCCGTTAACAAGTACATTCACTGTGCCATTCATGCGTCAAGATTTCCACTTGTTTTCGAGTATATCATCTTATTCTTCCATCGGTAATGTTACTATACAATTCTATTACTACAGAATGTTCTGTAGATTACTATCATAACCGATTTTGAATCTTTTTCCATCATTGATGATCCATAGATGGGTTCATATGAACAGATTCATCTCTCTTTATCTTTCTCTCTCTCTCTCTCTTATGTTTCAAATGGAATGCATCTAACTTCGTCGAGACAAGCTTAACTATTCAATTGTTTTTCTCATTCATCGACACGTTTAGACATCCAAGATTGTATGTGTGCGTGTGTGTATGTGTGTGTTCATGATTACAGTTTGTTGATTGTGAGTATAGCAATTGATTATCTTCAAAAACAATTCGTTTCAATTTCTTGCCTCATTCCATAGTTTGAGTGAATCGAAAATTAACTTTCTCTCTCTCTCTCTCTCTCTCTCTCTCTCTCTCTCTCTCTCTCTCTCTCTCTCTTCTCTCTTACTTTAATTTTGGCTCATTAATAGATTAAGCGAAAATTGATGCAGTAGCAGAACGATATTTCGTCAACAAACAATGCTCAAAGGTCATGAGGCCATTGTCGATGATTTTTTTCTTCTCCAAATCATGTATTCTGATTCACAATATCGATCATTAATTTAAGAAATATCCGAATCACAATTTGACTGATGATGCAATCAATTGAAGGGTGTAGATATTAGCAAATTTTTTACTATCAAATTGTCCTCGGAAAAATTTTTGTACCCATTCAAATAATGTGCACACTTAACTACACTGTACTTCTTCCTGGTATTCATGAATATATCAGTATATCAGTATACTTTGAAAAATTTGAAGAAAGGTGAATATTTTTCCCGTTTAGAGATGCAGTTTGAGCTGGAAGGTACACTATCGTGCGCTTCATTGAATCGGGTCGTTAGATATAATTTGATCATGATTAGACTGATTACTTTCACTTCGACAAAATAGTTAAACAATCAATTCAAACATGTGAGACACCCAAACTCATACACATGCACACACACAATCAGACATACACAAAAATTTTCCTCTCTTCGATAGTCATTCGGTACAGTTTTCCTGATCACAAACTATGCCTTCAAAAAGATTGGCTGAATCAAAATTTTCTCAATAAAAACCCATATTCACTCATCTAGTTATGTCATGTTTCCAAGAATCTTTCACATCAAATATTCATCGGGAAAAAAGTTATTAATACCTCTATTTCGGCTATCATCATCATCTTCCGGATCTCTTTCATCCCTCATCTCATATCAACTCATCCAATGTATTTTAATCATCTTCCTAGTCCAATTTATCACTTTGACAATGGCTGATGATCCTTATGAGTTAACTTCTGACTGTGGTATGTGATATTTATACACACATTGTTCATCATCGCTTCTACTTCATTCCTCATCAGTATAACAGCTATGTGTGTGTTTATTTTTTGCTTTCTTCCTAGATTGCGGACGAAAGCCATTCTCTCCTCATACTCGTGTTTTTGGTGGAAATGAAACACTTAATCATGAATATCCATGGATAGCTCATCTAAGGTGAGAGCAAATTTTCGATTGACCTGATGCATTATTTTTTCTCATTTTGAGTGTTTTTGCGGAAAACTTACAATTTCATTCTAGTTAGATCCTTTCTATCACCTGAAAAGTTATTAAAACATAAGATTGTCTATGAATTAACCAGCAAAAATTTTCAAGCCATTCAGCGTAGTTACAACATTTAGTTTGTGATCAACCTTTCCGCGGAAACATTTGCTCTAACGTTACTGGTTTGAAAGACATTGTTTCTCAAGATCTTTTTTGATGATAATCGCTATGATATCGATGAGGAGAAAGAAAGAAAGAAAGAGAGGGAGAGAGAGAGATTCAGATAATCCAATATTATCAACACGACAACAAGCTTTTTATCAGTCCTGAGATATTTTTATCGATAGATTTATTTATCTTCAATTGTGAGCCGAAGAACGCTTCCTTGAAAGTTGGGTTTGAATAGACATAAAATCGATTTTTCCAATTAAATCAAGTTATAATGAATTTCAATACCATTTTCTTGATGAAATGCTGACCTGTGTTCATTGATTCACTTTACAGATTTTATCCAAACAAAAATAAGAAACGATTTTTCTACTGTGGAGGATCGTTAATCGATGAGAAACATATTATGACTGCAGCACATTGTTTGCACACAGTTAATAAAACTCTTTATCCATTTGATAATGTAAAAGTATACTTAGGGCTAACAAATTTACAAAATTTAACCAAACCTTTCTACGTAGAAGAATATTTTTATCCATCAGCCTACGATCCAGCATATCCGGTAGAATTTGATTTTGCTATACTTCGATTAACGGAAAAGGTCCTCTTTAGTGACAAAATATATCCAATATGTTTACCCGATAAAGGAGAACCCATCAAATTGAGTGCCCTTTACGTAGCTGGATGGGGTCATTCAACTCGAGAGAGGAAAAAAATTAATCCAAAACTTATTCACGCTAGAGTTAAATATATTAACAGTAAGTGGAAGAATATTTTGATGTGATAATTTTGACCAATTTTTGTAAATTATCGAAAAAACGGTGATAAATTTCATCTTCTCATTTCAATGATTTCAGATAGACAGTGTGATAAAATGCGTAAAGAATATTTGATGGAAAATTATCCAAAATATCGTAAGAATCCGGAAAAATTTCCACTCAATGGAATTCATTACAATCATTTGTGTGCCATGGACGTTGAAAGTTCAGCTGATGCTTGTCAAGGTGACAGTGGTGGTCCTTTAATGGCAATTAGTCCGAAAAATGGTCGATATTTTCTTGTCGGAATCGTATCTGGTGGCTATAATGAATGTGGTGCACCAAATTCTCCTACACTTTACACAATAGTGACCCATTTTCATCATATAACGGAAAGTCATGCTCAAGAAGCGCAAATTTGTGAATTTTAATTTCAAAAATGGAGATGTTCAGCCAATCAAGTGATTCGAGTGATTTTCACTGTTGGCTCGGAAACTTGGCTTCATTGATTAAATTCAGATCATTATATCCCTCAATTTTTCTCGGTTTCAGATCACTCACTGAGAGATGTATATTCTGATATATCTGTGAAAATTTTCAATGAAAAGTTGCAACACTTATGAGGTACTCGTATTTCATTAATTGCAACCGACTCTATGAGTCAGCCATAGTTGTGGAATTTTTTTCGACATTTCTGTTCTTGTTTTATTACAGCTGTTCACTTCATGAGAGCGAATATTCGAGCTTTCATGGAGAAATTTCAGAGAACTGACGAAATTTTCATTAGAAGGGCTGTAGATCAGGCTTGACTTAAGGAAGAATAGAGATAATTCCAAAAATGGTGAGGGTCCTTCAAGAAAGAGGGAAGGTGAATTCGAGGAAGAAAATTTTTCATCGATTAATATTCTCTCATTTTATAGATATAGATATAGATATTTTCTTTCTCGAGACACCGATACGAGAGAGCATATCCTTGAAATAATCATGAGTCTTCTGGTGATATTACTTGTGATACTGGCTCAAATGTTTCGAAAACTTCATCGGCACTGCGATGTTTCATATCTCATACTTCACTTAGAATTTCAGTTGGATAAATTTTCAATCCGATTATGGAAAGATGAACGGGTAGATATAGTGAGAATGATGCCCTTCAGTTGTGGCCGTGTTGAGCATTGTAAGCCCATCGGACGAAAGCTTTTCCAAAATATCAATACTCTCAGCTCAGTTTAATATATTTGTTTTAAGTATTCATTCAATCTAGCTGATAATTTCCCAGATTGCCTATATTATCACTCTAGAGTTTTGATCACAGAAAAATCAAAGTAGGACTATATCGAGAAGAAGTTATTTCATCAATAGTGGTAAGTAAGTCAACTAGAATTTCGAAGAATAGAAACTGGATATTACATTCAAAGAAAAATGGAAGCACACACAAGGCAAGCTCAAAACAACAAGAATTTTAAGAAACCAACAGTTGAGGTCAAGTTTGTTCTGATTATTATTATTATGATTCAAGATGAGAAGAACATAAGTCAAAATTGATGAAAAATACATGAGAAATGGGAAGAACATTAATTCTCAATCACAACTTCTTTAATACATTCGGGTATATACTTCATCATATGTGTGTGTACATTTGGACATTCCTGTGATCTAACTGCCTGTTTTTGTGACAATAGGCTTCAAGTTGGGCTTGGATGAACTCTACATAGATTTTCTTTAATTTTTTCCTCTGATGACTTCGTTGACACGAAATACTACCATGTTTCATTTTACTATGGATTATTGATATCCACCTCCCCTGCCATCATCATGGGAATGAGAGTGGTGAGAGTGGATGGTGATGATGGTGATGATCATAATTAAATGGATTGTCTGTAGGAATAATTTCTCTGGTGTCATCACTGGAACATATTCGGAGCCACCGCTCTCTGACCATAGTACTGATGGTGTTGAGCTAGAAGATGGTTTTCCATGTGGCTCATCATTCCAATCAGTGGGTTCATTGCCAGTTGACAAGGGGCAACTTTGTCGACTTGATAACTCTTCATCAGCACTCAGAAAAATTGGCTCAATGAACACATTCACACTGTGATCTGATGTTCCTGGGCTCAGAAACCGATGTAATTGGTTAGCTATACCGTGCGTTCCACTAAGACCATCAGATCACAGTATGAATGTGTTCTTTGAGCCAATTTTTGGCACGCTGATAGAATTGCTCCAGCATAATGAGGTACCTGTGAATCATATCATGGGTTGATCTTACATCTTGTATTACCATGATGTTCATCATAATTTGCATGATCAGGAACTATACTACGATCTGTGGTTAATATTCGAGATGGGGTTGGCGGTGATGGTGGTACTTGGTTGAATACTCTGGGTGAATATCGGTCTTGATCTGAATTTGATGTGTAAAAAATTAGCGGTTTTAGATTCTACTCAAATTCTCAAATCTCGATCATATATATTGTTATCACCTCAACGATCATTTTTTCCTCTGTTTCAAGTTAATTACGATCTCTGTCTCTGTTCTCGGGATTTGGTGTTGAATTTGGTTGATCATCATCTTCATTATTTTGGGATGAATATATTCGCTTATTAGACAGGGTTGAATTGGCGCTAATTGAAGAAGAATGTTCATGATTATTATTACTATCACCATTACTGTAATCACTGTATCGGTCATCTTCATCACCAATATCAACTGTACTTCATCATGATGGATAATCACTGTAATATAATCAAGCTTGAGATGAGCAGCAATATTTTTCCATTTTTAACCTTTCTGAAACTCTCATAACAAATTCTTTTGTTCTATTCACACACTCCCTCTTTCTCTTTTGAAGCCGTCGTGCTCATAATTCCACTGACAATGTGAGATCAGAATGAGTAAATTTGTTAAAAACTTCGTCGAATTCATGCTAATTTTTGATCTTGTTTATCACAATGTGACTATTTTTCTGCAAGAATGCTAGTGTTGAATTCATTTTGACTCATGTTTTCTAGTGAATAACTCTGTTAGTCTCATTTTGATTCGGCTGTGTGACCAGACCTAGGTGTGGAAGGCTATTGTTTCCATTTTGATCACTGTTATTTGAATTTTGAATCATCTTGTTTTTATTCCGCTTTGCCTATGAGTACAGGTAGTTTTGAGTGAACTATTACTCCACATTAGGAATTGTGATATGATTCAAAGACAAACCAGTGCAGTTCAATCAAAAAGATTACGTATGAAAGTGCAATTAATGCAAGAAATAGTAAGAAAAATTCAGCCAAGAATTGGAATTGTAATTCATAAAAAGAAGTCTCAATTGATCCCTTAATCAAGCAACTAGTGTCAAGCACCTCTCCGGAATCTGCAAAATGTTGCTCCATGATTTTTCGATCGTGCAAGTTTTCGAGAGATCTGAAACCAAACTCGAGATTCTTATAGGCCCAATTGTCCAAACTTTTCTTCTTCCGTTTCTCGAGAGATCGACGATAGAATAATACTTGGAGCTGTGAGCCCATGGGGCCAGACATATAAAGGGAATCAGGGGTATCTTTGAGCACAGTACATCGGACGAATTTAATTCTTTCCACCTGTTTAGCTGAGAAGAGAGCTGCCATATGCTTAAAATTTCCGAGATCTTTGACCCATGCCATGACCACAGATTTAACGAATGAAGCCTTCTTTATCAGATGAAATGTCCTATTTTCCTCAGGTGAATGCTGAAGCAAATTGTCCAGCCATTCTTGGCAGAAGCCATCATCGATATGCTCTAGTCTTGATATATTTTTCTCCACCATATCTTTGAAGGAATTTATATTCTCGCCTCTTGTGATATCAATGAAACCTGTTGAAACGAATCCACTATGAATAGTTTTCATCAAGAAAAACCAAGTGAGGATGGAAAGAAGTAAAATTTTGAGACTCGTATTCATATGCGCTGATCCAACATCTCCACTGAAAAAGAGTGTAATCGTTTTCCAAGAGATCTGGAAAGATGTTTTTTTGGAGAACCTCTTGAGTAGAATGATCATCACCAGTGTGGTGATGAGAAGAGTAATACATGCACCGAGATCAAATATTCCAAATGAATCTTGAAATGTTAATAAATCCTTTCCTTGAATTGCTTGAGGTTTCAAGAGATGGCAACTGTTCTCTTTATATGGTGGCCCAGTCGTAATATTGGTCGGGAGGCTATCAAGCATTGGTAATTCGTCGATACAATCAACATCGTGATTAAGAGCCTCTTTTGCTGATTCATACAAATGACTATCTATTTCTTTGAGAACAGAATTGGGTGGATAAATTCTTTTCTGCTCTAAATAAGCAGCAGAACGCTCAGAATAGTGTCTTCCTACAGATTGTAGGGGGTATTCAGGAAACATGCCAATTATAAGACGGCTTTCAACTCCACTGATGTTCATCTCTAATCTAGCTGTTGAGGCTAAACTTTGCTCCAGGTTTTGGTATGACAGAAGTTCACCTGATTCGTATATTAAGGATAAAATCTTGCTATAATAAGATTCGATTTATCAATAATAATTCGGAGCAATGAATTATTGGTGAATGTTTTTCAGCAACTTCATCCGAAATTCACCAGGCAGAGCAATATTTTCGATGTATAATACTGAACAGATCTCTCGCAAATCCAGACACATACGCATTGAAAGGTAATGATGAGAATGATAAAAAATGAACAATGCTGGGAGGCTAATTCAGAATGAAAGAGTATAATTATAACAAATCCTTGTCATGGTGACCTACTGATACGCTCCATAATTCTATCTCTATCTGCCAAGCAGTCGGATTATTGGATTTATATAGAACCGAATCAGACATACTAGGTCTTCTCTGAGCTCCCTGCTGGATTGGTTATTATCGAAATGAATCAGCCCTCTTGGACTTTGACTTAGTTGTCGAAGTTGGGCCTACCATGATTGAACCCTTTTGAGCACCAGTCAATCCTATAAAATAGGCCCGAGGCATTTGTATAAGAAATAAAATCAATATAGCAGATTTCATGAATTAGTGGTGGAAAAAATGGAACTGTGTTTGAACCCTTCTATGAATTTATCGCTCGATTCATTGTCAATTCATTCGCTCACATCCAAGAAGCTATTGTTGAAATTTCTCTCTGATATGCGAAACAATCCATGGAGAATTTTTGTGTACTCTCAATCGATGCATGGACTTTGACAAAATTGTGCTACCTCGCGATGGATAGCTTTTTTTCATTTGTAAGTATAAAAGAAAAATATCCGAGATAATGGACTCTATCTCCAGCGTCTCTGAGCATTCTGATGAAACACAAACATGCAATTCTATCTAGTTCCCTAGGAAACTTTTCAAAGAAAGTTCATTAGGGATGTGATGAAATTGGCTGAAGATTTCACTCCTCACCTTCTACAGGTATGAAGTACAGAGAAAACTTTGAGCTGACCAAGGTGAAATTGAGCAATAAGATTGTCCCGAAAAGCATTCTTCCCCTAGTGTCTTCCAGTAACAGACTGTGTTCTGTGAAAACTTGAAAAATTAGATAAATAGAAATTTATTCTCGAGTTGTAGGGATATCGAGAGAGCTACAAGAGTTTTTTGACATTAAGAATAATGAATACAAGTCAAGCCGAAAATTTCATAAGAATTGGCGTGCATTTCGAATCTCCCGATCCTGAAGACAACGATGACATAACAGACACCGGACAGCGAATTGGAACTTCTGCTGAGTTTCACAGAAAGATAAGATTTTATCCCCCAAATTCCTATTTTGTTGGCCTTGCGGGCTTGGGAAAAACGTTAACAGAAACTTTGCAACATCATGTGGATTATATTTCTGGACTACCGGAATCTGTTTATAGAGAATTACAACCTAATATCACTACTGGGCCAGTTTTTTCTTTTGGAGCTTGCTATCTTATGAAACCAGTGGTCAAATCGTCTCTTAATATTAAGGTTCAAGACACATTGGGAACTGTCGAAATCAATGTTACAATCTTGATCTCCATGATAATTCTTTCATTGATGTTGTCACTCATTATTTTTTCGCAAAAATTTTCCAAAAATATTCTATGGAGCATAGGACTACTGTTTCGAGGAAAGAATATCAGACCAACACTCAATGATTCATTGCCCAAACCAATATTTTTATGCCTACTTTTGTGCATCTTATTGGCCAAAACAATCCACAAAGGATCCATCTCAGCTGGTTTAATGGAGATTAAAGAAAACAAGCCAATTGAATCATTTGATGATATTCTGGGAAAAAATTTATCATTCAGTGATGATTACTATAATCATGAGTGGTGTTGGATGTGGCTTAACAATATGCGTCAAAATTCGAAGAGATTTAATACAACCTATAATTCCATTAAAAAAAGGAGAGTATATCGTGCTGGGATGTTTGTAGAGAATTTTAGAAACGAGATGGAGAATGTCGTATTTTTACTCCCAGGAAGCTTTAGAATAGATTTTCATATCCAAACATGTCTAGGGAAAAAAGATGACCCCACCTTATACCTCTGGTCAAAACCTATGTTTCCAAAAATCAGATTTCCACTCTATAGTCGTTCACTTGGTAAAAAGAAGAAAGAAATCTTGGACAATTGGGCCTATAGAGAGTTTGAGTTTGGATTTGAAAATCTTTGGCACACTCTGTACTACCATAGAAATTCTTGGCCAGTATTCAATCCGGAAAGCCATATGGACTACGGTTGTTTAGAAAAGCAACCTGAGACTATGAGACTCCCTCTTCATCAGCTTCAAATGACATTTTTTTCTGAATGTTTTTGGTTATTCTTATTTCTGATTGCTTTTTCTATAGTCATATTCTCATTCGAAGTGTGCCACAATTCTCGAATTATTCTGAAAAAATCTCGATTACGCGATCATCTCTAACAGATTCGTTGAAGTCATCAGAGATCCATTGAAAATGCACTAAACTTTCATGATCTCACAACAAGATACCCTGCATAGAGCATAGATGATATAAATGCTGCAAATTTGGATTGTATAGATGGATCTTTGTATAGAGTATTGAAAATTCGAAGTATAAATAAAAATATGTTTCAGTCACTGTCTAATCAATTCATCTGCTTTAGGAATTAGTTTTAGTTCCCTTTTAGTGTGCTTGAGAATTGCTGTCCATGATGACCCTGATGTTAAATAGGAGTGTACTTGATCACACTCGAGCTCTCAGGGAAAGATTGTGCGAAAAGTCTCAAACACAGTATGGAGGAGGAACACATCGAGTAGGAAATATAAATCACATAGACCATCCAAATTAGTGCTCTCAAATGATGAACATATATTTTGAAACCTGGTGTGTGTCTCTGGTTTGATGTGATCTCTAAACAATGATGATCTGAATGTCTCAGGTAGAGAGAAGTTTTTTCAAGCTTTTCAAAAGGAATATTTGTTGGTTAAACTATCATTGGTCCTTATAAGTTGTTGTTTCTTAGAGTTTGTGTTCATATTCGAGATGAAATTTTGTCTGATTTCCATGGAACATATTTGAGAAAGACTAGGCTTGTAGCTGAGAAGGCTTGAGAATCGATGAATACAAGCTTTCTCATGATGATGGATATTCAGAAGCGATTTTTCTACTGTGGAGGATCGTTGATCGATGAGAAATCCGGAGAATTTCCACTCAATGAGATCCATTACAATCATTCGTGTGCCATGGACGTTGGAAGTTCAGCTGATGCTTGTTAAGGTGACAGCGGTGGTCCTCGTCGGAACGGGGTGGAGACTCAGTATCGTGTAATGAGTAAAAATTTGATTTTTTGTTTTTTTCGTTTCGAATATCTCCCGAACAAGGCCTCCGATTCAATCCAAATTTTGAACATTCATCGAGTGCATGGTAAATTTGATTTTCCCCCAAAAAAATTAAAATCCGAGTCCAGGAAAAAAAGTTACAAAAATTCAATTTAACATGGGATTTCCCATACCTGGATGGTGCTAACATTCGGACTTGGAAAAATTTCGAGAAATTTCGAAATTTTTTTTTCGAGGTATGGCTAAATACACCTCAAATACACTCGGTACCCATAATATGGATTAGGTTGGGTTGAGCCATGACACTGTGTCGGAGCCCATACCCACAAATACCCGAGCCATTNTCGGGGCCCATACCCACTTATGTTATGTTATGTTATGTTAGGTTAGGATAGGTTAGGTTTGGTTTGGTTAGGTTAGGTTAAGTCTGCCTATCCATGATCGGATCCTCAGTCCATCATTCTCCACTCCGGTCCGACATCAGATCGCTGATCCATCTAGTTTAATGTCAATTAGTTCGTGAAAATGGTCGATATTTTCTTGTCGGAATCGTATCTGGTGGCAACATGTATAATGAATGTGAATGCACCAAATTCTCCTACACTTCACACAATAGTGACCCATTCCCGTCATCTTATCTTATAGCAAATGCTCCCTATTCAAGCAAAAATAATTCGAATGAATTCAGATAAATAATAGGTTATACATCTCGAGTAAATGCTGAGAACTTTTTCTCCATCTTTATACATTTATTGCTCCCTTTTTTTCTCCAAAGCGCATTTGATCTATTTACCTATCATTCCCTCGATAGCTAAATGAGTGAAAATCGGAAGGAAAATGCTTGATGAGTGCTCAAGAATCATAACTCTCCGAAAATATTTATCATGTATTCATCACTCGATGAACTTTGTCTACAATGCTTTATCCATGATCTCTCATTATAACCCTGATTTACACAGCTTATATCAATGATGAGATTAATTATTACAATGAAAATTTGAACAGGTATTGAGAAACTAAGAAGGATTTCCTCAGATTGATAAGCATGGTGGCTACACCATGAGCTCACTTTGATCAAAGATTCCAGAAACAAGGAAAAATTTTGACTAGATAACTCGGAGAAATCCGATTTTGAGCAATTCTAGTTATTGGAGAATTCACTTAATCGTAGTATCTCGGCCTATTACCGGGCAAAACAGTATCCACTTCCACACAGGAACCGTCACCACCCGTTGACTATACTCAATAGTTTAAGCTAAGATAAAAGTTTTATTATGTGAAGTTAACTAATCAAAAGCTACAATAGGAATTATCTAAGAATGTAAAGTTAATCACGAATAAAATATAAGGCCATTATTCTAGCCTCCTGTAACTACGAGAACTTATCATACGATATATTATTGCCAAATATTCCTTGATTTGTGACTGAAATCCTAACAATATCCAACACTAGTATTTCAGTATAAAGTTATCACGCCATGGAAAGACTAATACAGTGATTTGGCCTAAGATGAATACGATAGTCTTCACCACCAATAAGATTATGTCTTGCATTAACAGTGGGTGGCGTCATCGTTCCATCAATCATTTAGGATGATGCAGAAAGTTCCAACTTATTAGATACCAACTGCTACCTGTATATTAGAATGTATCTTATCAGTTAGATCTACAGAACATGTATTCGCCTCATCGCTGGAGTACCTAACTGTAAGCCAACTAACTCAGGTTTTTAGTAATCAGAGGGGTCAATGGTGATCTTAAGAAATATTAGTGAAGTAAACAGAGACATCATGATGATTGATAGTAATATATAGAGAGTAGTATGATAGGTATATGGGGGGTCCTAACTCAAATTTATAAGGGGTACCATTGTCGCCCCTCCAACAATACTCGATGTATTGGTTATTGTAGTGGATCGTAGCAGTGGTGAGAATGGGGTATATGATGGGCCCAAATGGGTGCAGAGGGGGGACAATGGGGTACACAGGGGTGTTTTTCATGAATCTGGAGGATTTAAATTGAGACTGGATGTTCAATTGATTGCCATTGATCGAGAATGATTGAATAGCTGATATATCACGATGAATTTTGTGGTATCTGTCAAGAGTGAACCAACTCGATTTGCAAGTATACAGGGGATTCAAAATGAGAAAACCCAGTTTTTAAAATGAGTGAAACTCTTTTCGGTTTGAGTGAAACTGGTCCTGAAGGAGAGAGGGGAAAAGGACAGAGACTTACAGAATGAGTGAAACTTTTTTCAGTATCCGGAAAACTGTTCCCTAAAAGAGTGAAACCATGGTCGGTCCGAAGCTTTTGACTGATTTATAACCCTAAAAAAGGCGAGGGAAACTTAGGATGGAGAAAAAGAAGAGCACAAAGTAGCACCACATCATTTCAAAACAATCTCACACCATTTTGTAGCCTCTTCTTGATCATTTGTGTACCCATTCATTGTGTAAAAATTGTGTAAAATGTCCACAAAAAAATCTATTTCTTCATCGTTTGAGCGTTTGATCTTCGAAAAATATCATAATGATGGTCTCAATTATAAATCTTTGAGTGAACTGTTCAATTACAGTGTGAACACAGTGAAAACTATCATCTTTCGCTCCGAAAGATCGAACAGCTTTGAGAAGCAGCCTAGAGGCCATCGACCAAAAAAACTCAATCAAGAGCAGCAAGAACAGCTAAAAGATCTCGCCGATTTGGTTGAAGAAAAATATCAAATAAGGTTGGCAAAATCAACTGTGTTCAACTACTTGAATGCTCTTAATTTCAGTTTGAAACGAATCTCCCTCGTTCCACAGAGGGGAAATACTCCTGAAACAATTGAGCTTCGATTCGCTTATGCCAGTGAGTTTCTACTGATTGATAGAGACCGAAAAAAAGTTTTCTTCTTGGATGAGTGTGGTGTTGGCGTTTCAACAAGATCACACTATGGTCGCTCAGTCCGTGGTACACGTGCTAATTTATCCGTGAGATCAATTCAAGCAAGAAATTACTCCATTTGTGCTGCGATGACATGCAAGGGTATATTGTTCTATCAAGTACAGGATATGGCATACAATACGGTGGAGTTCATGGACTACTTGAACCAATTCTTGGATCTCCTTGATCAACTGGATGTCCATAATGCATATCTGATAATGGATAATGCTCGTTTTCATCACTCTGAGGTTGTCAATGATCTAGTCCAATCTTGTGGACACAATTTGAAATTTCTTCATCCATACTCACCCTTCCTGAATCCGATCGAGATGATGCTCAATCAGCTGAAATTTTACGTGAAACGTTTCAAACCAAAGACTGAAGATGAAGTTTTGAGGCCGTTGAACATGCATCGGATTGTACCACAGTTGATGATTGCGCCAACTATTATGATAATATGCTCACATATTTACCAAAATGCTTGCAAAAATTGGTTGTTGAAAATTAAAGTCTCACTCAATGAGAATTCTGGGTGCACTCTTCTTGAAAACGGTTTCACTCATTTTGAAAGTTGTGTTCTTTCCCCCATTCTGCCCCGGCACCAGTTTTTGTCATTCTGAAAACCGATTCACTCATTCTGAAAACTGTATCTCTTCAAAATGAAAACACTGTATTTACAGATCTGATTGCTTATGCTTTCAGAAATGATAGGAGATGAGCACGCTCATCAACATGGTAGTCTTACTCTGCAGGTGATCACATTGTGATGCGAGGGTAACTGTGGCTGTGGCTCGGATTGAGTGCTCAGTAGATCTGCCGTCTAATGGGAGCAAAGAGGAAGAAGAGGGCTCACTTAATACTGAAAGTTTATGTGTTTTAAGCGACTCACTCAGCGGCGCTCATGCAAGCAAACAACAGATTCTGGACCTGAATTTCGACTACAACTCATTCAGCGATAATTTTTGGCCACCAGATTAGGTCTAAAAGATAATTTTTGGCCACCTTATCACGCCTGATAGACGAAAATTTTCATCTATTAGGTTCTCTGACCAGTTTTTCGTCTGAGATATCGTGGCCAAAAATTATCACAGCCGTTTAATCTCATGGCCAAAAATAATCGCTGGAAACTTGCCGTCGAAACTAGAACCAGATCAGTTAGTTTCTTCGAAATCCGCTGCAACTAAAGCGACATAAACGACTTTTCCTTGGTCGCTCTTCTCCATAGGAGTGAGCCCTCTTCTTCCTCTTTGAATGGGAGTACAGTAGTAGGACAGGGACTTAAGACATAAAAGGAAGAAGTAGGCAATTAGTTCGGAACTATTAAGTACCGAGTTCGATCCACAAAGCCACAGTTATGCTGAAATTTACTATATATGTTAGATTAATTTTGTTATTTATGTATCCATAGTTGAATCACAGGAGGGATCAAATTCATTAGTTCTCTTGACTATTTGAAGGCAATCCTCGATTTCATCGATATTTCCACCTATTTCAAGGAAGAAGATGCTGACTGGGTTTATAGCTTTATTGCTTGCGCTTGGTACATAAATGACGAGAAAAAGAAACGTGACGCTAGCAAGCCCTGAAAGATCAAGCTCCCATCAACAAAATATTTTATCTTCAAGCTAAAATCTTTTTCTATCTTAGACATGCACCTGATGAAGAGGAAGCGAGTCGATGGCAAACTCTCACAGAAACTCTTGTTCCTGATCTCATGAAAGTTTCAGAAGACTCAGAGCTTTCTGAAATTGAGAGCAAATTATTGAATGTGATTTCTAACCTCATAAAAAATCAACCAAACTCTATACAATCAACTGATTTTAAGAGGAAAAAATATTTCTTCTTTTTTATTGCGATAATCAAAAACCGTCTATATCATATCCACAAGTTTTTCTATCCACTTATTTAACAATTGTTCGCGAACTTGCATTAAAACAAGCCCCAACATGTTGAAAACTTTTCAGTGAATAGGGTTGTCTATGTTTGCTTGGGGCTCCAATCCACCTCCATAGGATGTGTCCACTTCAGAAGCATGAACAAGATTTCTCCCTCTCGCCATGGTCAGCTTTATGCATAAATTCTTGTTTTGAGTGAATTTCAGATAGAGTGCTTTCCAGAGTTCCCCAAAATGCTCTCGCTTCCATTTCTCTTCATCGTGCATAATAATTCATTTGCTGTATTGTCTCACCAAATCCACACTCTCAGTAGCCAAGATAACATTCGCAATACGCACATCATTCGCCAACATAGCTTCATTCTAAGTCAAGAAATGATCAACAGTCAAGAACATCTTCATGAATTCTTGAATGAAATGTATTGCACAGATAACCATTTTTCTTATCGGGTCTATCACTGAAGAAGATAGATTTTCTCCTAGAAGAATTCATATTGAAAGAAGGCACTACTAAAAAAGATCCCAAAAAAGAGATATCCCCAAGATTTTCTTCTCACAACAAGTCTGAGGTATACTCGATAGAACAAGCCGAATGCCGAGAGGAAAGTGGGGACTTTTATACATCACTTGCAGATATTTTGGAGCAGAGACTTGGAGGATAATCCACCATAATGATAACATCACCTAGAAGTACACCTCCAATAGAACCCCCTATGAATTTGAGTTAGGACCCCTCATAAATCTGAGTTAGATCCCCCTATACACCTATCATACTACTGTAGAGATTATATTGTTGATATCAAGGGTTAGACAAACATCCTCACTGAAACGAGTCCAATTTGATATATTCTGTAAGTTGAATATTCATATGAAATGCTATCAATATATCGATTCTTGAATGGATATTCTCTTCTCTACTTAGGATTGCACAATCAATTTTCAATCCTAAAAATGAGCTCCATATAGAAATATAAATCATTAGATGATAGATAGATAGTTAGTCTATAGCATTGTCATGCACGATAAAATAGGATCAGGATTCTTCAGATTGGATCTGAAAGAAACGAAAACATTGAGTACTCATCTACCATGAATGAATCTTTTGCCTACCAGTGAGTGAGTCAAGAAAGATCTGAAATTTTCGAAAAAAATCGTGAGAATCAACAATATTTTTTGCAAGTTTGATTCCTTTCTAAATGATGAATAATATAAGTAGAGTCGGAAGCGTTCTCCGAATTGGGTTGCTGAATGATGGAGGCCCAAAGCTGCTATCAGAATCTGGGGAATTAGTGGAAGGAGGGGCCTATGTTTCGCAAAAAAGAGTTTTTCCTCCAAACTGTGTTTTCGTGGAATTTGAATCCAATAGGTACAAGTCAGTAGAGGAAGCTTTACTGCATCAAGTGGACTATATTCATGAATTGCCCATGCTTGAGGAACTTTCATCGAACCTAACAACTGGACCTCCGTACGGAGAGAGTGGATGTCATATAGTGAAGCCGAAAATGGCAAAAACCCTCAAGAAAGTTCTAACATTCGAGGATTCCTTCGAGGTATTTGACTTTGGTTCTACTGTTTTCGTCTGCCTCGTGACATTAATGCTGTTAATCTTGCTGATGAAGTTTTCTCAAAGATCTCTCTTAACAATTCCATGGAGAGCAACAAAACTCTTCTTTTGCGGTGAGTTCAGATCAAGGCAAAACAATACAAGTCTCAAAATTTTGCTCACTTCGATTCTGATGTGGTTCTTTATGGTGGGAGCTATTCACAGTGGATTTGTTTCAACAGGCTTCATAGAAATTGAAAATGAAAAGGATATCAATTCATTCAAAGATATGAAAGAGAAAGATGTAGCCATTGGTTTTGATTTTCAATCTGGTTTCTGCCATATATGGCTGGAAAAAACACTCCAGATTTCACCAGAAACAAATAAGATTTATCATTCACTTCGTAAAGCCGAAATTTATCCCCAAATTATGTCTTTAGAGACTCATTTCGAGAATATAAATAACGTGGCATTCATATTCTCAACAGAAGGGGTTGAAGAAATCAGGTTTTCGAGATGTGTCAGTTTTAAGGAGGGACCTGAAACAATCCATTCAACTGATCCTATTGCTTCACAAATTCAAGTGCTGTTTCATCACCAATTTCTCGAGAAATCTAAGCGAAAAAGTATAAACAATTGGGCCTATACCAATCTTGAGTTTGGTTTCAGTTCCAGATCTCTTGCTCGCTGGCACCTGAGAAAATATGCGGAACAATTATTCATATCGAAGCGGCTAAAGCTCCCAGATTACACTTGCCTAGAGAAAAAACCTACTGATCCTTTATTCTATGAATTACAAATAGAATTTTTGGCTAAACTCTTTTGGCTATATCCAGTACTGATTGTTCTATCATATATAATTTTTCTGATTGAAATGCATTGGTTTGTTCATCGATCAGGATACCACCCTGCAGCTCTCTAAGCAAAATGAGCATTACATTCGAAGCAGTCAAAGCTGTTCTATTCGAGATACTAATTGGATTAAATTCCCTATATTGCAAGATCCCTTTGAATGATTTGATGTCTGATACATAATCAAAATTTGTACAAGCTTTCCATCTCGTTGTTAGTAGAAAGCATTTCAATTTTTCAGATCACAGTGTATGGAGTGTATGTATTCTATTGAAAACTTGCCTTCTTACCATTATTAATAAACAAGGACGGCTCTTGAATTCAATGTCTAGATTCTGTCAAACACTAAAAGTAGAATGAAAAGATGCATATAACTCGACCGGATCTTCCCAGATATCAGACTTCAAGTGGAAATGTACTCTTGGATCATATTCTACGATTTCACTTCGGGTGGTGACTATTGTTCTGTTCTTTAGTCCGAAAAATGTACCATCACTAATGGACCTGAAAAAAGTATCAAATGGTTCTTCAGATGGTGTAAGTTTTTTTGTGATTCTTCTCAGTATTGAGAAATCTATAAAATAGAAACATCCACTCAGTTTAGTCACCTAGGAAACTATCAAAAAAACTCATTAACAATCAGTGAACAATTGGATTAGCTGAATGCCACAGTATCACCCATGGATTGGTGTTGTTTTGTAGTAAGGAGCTGCTTCTATTGCATTAGTTTCCAGAAGCTATTTCAAAGATATCTTCCTATCATCACCTCTCAGCATCATAGCGTCTCATGTGCACATCTCGAAATAGTTTGTAAATGAAAATTAAAACTAGAATCGATATTGAAGGGCAAATTCATTCCTCCAAACCTAGTGAGTGATGAATGTTACAACTAAAAGTGAAAATTTTCTAAGAATTGGTTGGGCTTGGAATTCTAGTGACGATGGTAGTGTATCCGACTCTGGACAGCTAATTGGGCTTGAAGGCGAATTTTACGGAAAGAAACGATACTTTCCTTCAGAGTCCTATTTTGTGAATTTTGGAGGCTCAAAAATATCGGTAGCCGATGCCTTACAAAATTATGCCGATTTTATTTATGATTTGCCAACACTCAATGAGCTAACACCGAATATCACAACTGGTCCCCTTTATTCGGAGGAGAATTGCTTTCTTATGAGGCCGAAAGAAGCCGAATCTCTTCATGATACCGGGAAGGTTCAAGATTCATTGGAAACTATCGATTTCAGCACCAGTATTCTGGCCTGTATGATAACTTTGACACTATTTTTAATGTTCATCATTTTCTCACAAAAGTTTTCAAAGAGTATCAAATCAAGGGGGAAAAGTTCATCCCATATTGAAGTAATCAGCCTTTCACCATGGAACCTAACTCTGAAATTAGTCGTATTGCTTCTTTTGATATGGATCCTTCTGATTGAGATTATCTGCAGAGGTTTCATTTATTCTAGGTTCATCGGGGCTGGTGAACAAAAAGATATTCAATCATTCGATGATGTGCTCAAAAAAGATTTAGTCTTCGATAGCAATGGAGTTATGAGTGGATCTTGTTCAGGTTGGCTTGATAGCGAGCTTCATAATTCTCCCGAAATGAATAGAACTTTCCATTCCATCAGAAAAAAAGAAGTTCGCTACATGAGATTGTTTGGACCAAATTTCAGAGATGAGATGAAAGATTATGCATTTCTAGTATCTCTGAAACAATCAATAAGCTTTGAGATGGTCCGATGTCTTAGAAATGGAGATAATCCCAGATTATATCATTGGTCAAAGGCTCTCACTTCACAGTTTCATCAGGTATTCCATCACTATTCCCTAGAGAAAAAGAAAAAGAAGATTCTAAATGATTGGGCCTACGCAGAGCTTGAATGTGGAATCATCTCACACCATCTTAGCGATGTTCGAAAACTTTATGCAAAAATTTTTTTACCTAAGAATCGTCAAAAACCTTTGGATTTCAGTTGCTTTGAGAGGACACCTACAGCGATTCCTTTTTATCAGCTGAGAACTACATTCATTTTAGATTGTTTCTGGTTATTTCTATCAATGATTGTTTTCTCAATAGTGATTTTTTCCATCGAAATGTGCTATAATTCTTCTCAACTACGAGTTCAATCGGAACTCAATGATAAGTAAACCACATAGATGAAGTCAAAATGTAATACAGTGAGAACCTCTGTGAATCTCTAATCAAATGAAGAGATGACTACATGAAATATCAATAAAAATGAAAAAAGTTGACCACTCTAAGATATTATCATCTCCAAGCTCGATCCTCTATTTTCAGTCAATATACTCAATCACCGGAGGCTGAAAAATCACAATTCAGCACAGCTACATGGCTCATGTTCATGAATATTGCCTAAGGGCTTTCACCATCTTTGGGACTGCTAGTAGACTTGATAAGAGCTTCGAGGGCAGCACATATAACTATTAGACATTTGAGGTGCTTACAAATATTCTTGAATTTGATGAGTTCTCTGATAGAATGGACCCGCTGAGGATCATTTTATTAATACCGTATATTCGCGCTTTTAAGACACCACAGTGGAAGCTACAGATTAGCACTGTGAAAGGCAGGACTTAAAAGCGCGAATATACGGTATATTGACTTAATTAAATAGAAACATCCATGAGTTTTGAATTCTGGTGAACAATTCTTGTAGAATTAATTCGTTGGATCACCATTAATGCCGAGAAGATGATTGAAGCTCTTGATGGTTACCTAGTGGTCTTTAATCAGCAGAAGATATACGTCTTTTTTATCTCTCCTTTACATGTATTAGGCTTGCTCTAGGCAATTTTCCAGTTATAGAAAATACAACAATAGGACAATTCTCTCTGATTAGTGGTTCTTTATCGAAATTTGTCTGGACCACTGTTTATGAATAAAAATTAGCCTAAATCACATAAATGATCATTGTGAGAAGGAAAAAGAATTATTATTACTGGAAACTACAACATTTTCAGATCTCATCAGCTAACAGATGAGTTTTGTAAATTTTCAAGCACTTAATAGTCCAGGTCTAGGGATGATCCCTTCGAATTTGATTCTCTGGTAATTACGAGCTGATTGAGATCTCATGATACGCCTTCTCATTGGAGAATATGACGCTTGATGAATGCGTGACTGAAAATGTTTCAAATACAGCTCGACAAAGAAAATTATGAATGAAGAAGCAATCAGACATGAGAATGTACAAGATGATTTGATAAAAAATTCTATCTGTAACTCATGAAAGCGGATTTCAGGTGGCTGTATTTCGAGGCAACTGGAATTAGGTAGCTTTTCTTTGAAACGGGATGCTTGCTTTAGCATTCGTCGACTATGCCATTTTAATAGTGTGCAAATCCAAACTCAAGATTTGCATATGCACATTTGTTAAGATTTTTTTGCTTCTAATTATATTCCAAGTGATCAGCGGTGAAAGACAACCGAAAGCTGTGAGGTGATGGCTTTCGATTCATGGAGAAGACTAGAGTCTTGTTTGTATCCAAGACATCGAGTGATCCTCAACTCATTGGCACCTGTCCCAGAGACTATGGATGCTGCATTGATCAAATCATTTTCATTTTTTTCTTCCAACAGATAAAAAGACTTATTTGTTGGTTTTTTCTTTTCAAATGATCGAAATGTCTCATCAAGTTCAGCCGATTTATGGACCATATATTCAAGCCACATCCAACATCCCATCATTTGAAAAGGCTACATTCCTCTCTTTCATTTCTTTGAATGATTCAATATCACAGATTCAACCAATCTCTATGAACCCTGTGGGAACGAATCTACTGTAAATAGTCATGATCAATAAAATCCAAACCAATTCAAAGAAAACCAGCCATTTGAGGCTTGTATTATCTGGTATTGATCCAGTATCTCCACAGAGACAAAGCTTGATTGTACTTCACAGAATGTTTCTAGAAGATCTTCTTGATTTATTTAATAGTAAGAGCAACAACAGAGTAAATATACAGATCATGATTCTAGCACCCAGTTCTATGATTCCAAGTGAGTCCTGAAATGTTCACTTCTCATGATAGTATCTGGATATACTTGGTTTAATCAGATGGCAGAATTCCTCTCGGTAGGGAGCTCCAGTGGTGATATTTGGAATTCCTCAAGTGATGGTAGATCTGAATTATAATCCACATGTAACTGGAGAGCTTCTAACGCTATTTTTTTCGAACGATAAAAGAAGATTCAGGGAGGTAGACTTTCTTATCTCGAAAATATCTGCCAACAAATCCTGTTAGCTGTCCAGACTTTGATACTATAGACTTTGAGCCCCTTCTAATATGCCTATAATAAGAGAATTTTCGATTTTAGGTGCAAAATTCATCATTATTCAAGTTTGAAGATAAGAGCATCTACAGGACACTCTCCTTAGCGATCCAAAGGATTTTCAGCACTTATTATTAGTCAATTTTTTCCAGACGAAAAGTTGAAGGTTTAAATTGAGTGGAGTATTTTGCAAGAACTATTATGATTGAGGCATGCTGCAATCTATTCAGATATTCTGTGTACCTCATCAATATCACGATAGGAGATAGATCAGATTTCATCAAAACTTAATGATCCTCTCTCTAATAATGCCATCAAATTTACAAGTTGATAGTTGTTTCAGAGCTAGGATGAACCAGTTTTTTATATCAAATGGTATTTGGCATGAATTCTTCTAATTTTCATCACGAAGAAGCATAAAATGATAGAAATTCTCATTTCATTCTTTTATCTGTATACAGTATAATGAAATCAATATGGAAAATGAAATCAATCGTATTTTCAGTGGCTTTTTCAATCATAAATTTATAAATCTGATAGTTATAATGAATTGAAGGTAATCGAGCTGTGTTGAGCAATCAAGATTATCGATCCATAATTTTGGTATGACAATGAGCGTAATTAGTGGCAATGTGAGACTGTTTCCAAAAATCATATTTCTATAGTGCTAATATAAAATGTTATAGAGCTTCTGTTGCAGATTCTCTCCAACGAATGAAGTCCTACAAAGAAGAATTTGGAAGAAGTATTCTCTTCTATCTTCAGTCAATCTTATAAGATCCTTTGAGCTGACAAGATTCTGATGTCAGCTTCATCGATCCTATTGATCTTAATTAGCTATTCAATTTCGAAGATGCTGCCAAATCCATCAGAATGGTGCATCATTTATTGTTTCGAGAAATATTCACATTACCAAGAGTCAAAGGGGAGAAAAACTAATTTTCATCAATTTCTGTCAGTAAATACTTTAATAGATATGAACTCAGCCTTCCAGGTAGTTCAGCCTTCACTGTTAGACTCTAAAATCTGTTCTTTTGGATAAAGTTGAGTTAACATAAACCATATCTTTTTCTGTATTCTTTAGTCAGTCCAAACATTCGCTTCTAGTTCATGGTATTTTTTTCAGTTATTCAGATGGCTTTGACACTCAAACTCTGTCCTGTTTCTGAGAGTTTTGCTCTCAAATGTGAATTTTATCTCCAACAAAACTCGGTGGCTTGAAATTTTATTCTGTACTCATCATCAATTTCTGAGTCCACCTAGAAATTGGCTCTCGTAAAAGGTTCATCCGAACTTTGAGTATCCATAGTTTCAATCTTAGTGTCTGTATCTAAGCTGCTGATAATCTTCTCTCTCTCTCTCTCTCTCTCTCTCTCTCTCTCTCTCTCTCTCTCTCTCTCTCTCTCTCTCTCTCTCTCTCTCTCTCTCTCTCTCTGCCTCTCTCGCTAGTTGCTACTCCTCTATTGCAGACCATATGAGCTCAATACTGGGTGAATGAGCGATCGCGAAGGATTTAAATATATTTCGGTCAGGAAGATTATGAATGAGAAAGCAATTAATGAAAGAAATAACCAGAAAGATTTGATGAAAAATTCCATTCTCAATTCATAGAATAGAGTCTTAGTTGCTGGTATTTCGAGGCAACTGGAATCAGGTAGCTTTCCATCCAATTTCAACAATATCTTTCGCAAGATTGCTCGAGCATCCCTTCCATACAGTGAGGCCAAGCCAAACTCGAGGTTCGTATATCCCCAGTTATCAAGAATATTCTTCTTCTTTATCCCAAGTTTTTGGCTATAAAAAAGAACAAGTACCTGTGTGGTGAGAGCTTTTGACTGGTGGAGCACACTTGGGTCCTGCTTGAATGAAAAGCATCGGTCCATCTTGATCTCATCAGCAACTTTTCCGGCGACAATGGATGCTGCATTCATCAGATCATCGCCAATTTTTTCCTCTGAGAGGTAGAAGGTTTTTCCTTTTGGTTCCTTCTTTTGGATCGATTGAAGTGTTCTCCTCATGTCATCTGATTCATTGAGCATACTTTCAAACCAGGCCCAACAATAACCATCCTGAAATCCATTTGTAAAAGAGACATTTTTCTCTGCCATATCTTTAAATGATTCGATTTCTTTTCCCTGTTTTATTTCAAGGAACCCTGTTGAAATGAACCCACTATAGATGGTCTTGATAAGAAAAATCCAAACTACAATTGAAAAGAGCAGCAATTTGAGGATCTTCATATTCTTCGACACTTGTCCAATATTTCCGCAGAGAAGGAGTCTAATTCCGTTCCATAAGATGTTCATCGAAGATTCTCTCGATATTTGGAGTGTCAAGAGTAACAATAGAGTTAATGAGCATATCATGATGCCAGCTTCCAAATCAACAATTCTGAAAGTATTTTGGAATGTTTGCATCTCATGACGTGACTTGAGTGTTTTTGGTTTCAATAAATAGCAACTTTCCTCTTGATAGGGAGGTCCAGTTGTGATGTTGGGCAATAGTCGATCAGGCATCGGAAGTTCATCAATATAGTCCACACCAAATTGAAGAGCCTCTGACATCGTTTTATTCAATAAGGCTAAATCCACAAAATAAGAACCTGGAAGATAAGTTCTCTTCTCTCGCATATACTCCCCAGGAATGCCTGTCAACTGTCCTGACTCTATGACCAAACCACTTTGAGGTCCAATGATCATACCGATTCTCAAAATGTTTCCACTCCCAAAAGTAAAATTCATCACTCACAGAATTTACAGAGTCAAACTTCGTTTCAACACTTCTCTTCAGGGTTGTAAGTTTATTTCTGTTGATACGATTCTGAGTTCTCGGCTCAAAATATATCATCAGATATCGATTGATAGAATGATATGTTTCACAAGTGTTTTCAAATCATGCAATAATCAATCGACATCGTTATTTGCAACGTTTTTTCGCATACAATTGGAGATGGTAGAACTTCCATCAAATCCAATCCCTCTCATACTCTAATTGCTATATAGATAAATAATAAATCATCAGAAGCCTGAAAATGGCAAAAAATCTGTGTGCCTCATTCCGGTTGAGAGGCTCGCGATGATGAAAAAAGTTCATTAAACACGAAACAAATCTAAACGTGAATTGTTGTCACTCTAATCTGAATAATTCCTATCCTGGAGTACCATCAGTATTACTCATATGAGATGGAAAAAGTGAGTTTTCCCATTCAGATCTGATTCTCATCAGGAGAGCTGAATCTGAGAAACTTCAATCAGAAATTTTCTCACTGAATGGGTTTGAGAAAGCTCACTGAAAGATGACGACTGAGGAATGAAGACAAGGTTTTGAGTTGAGCAGAGAAAAATGCAGAGAGAATCGACTGGATATCGACTGAGCCGCTGAATTAAATCAATTAAGATTATTCAGATCTAATATACACTGTACTTTACAGTGCACATATTAACAGTTAAAAATTCTTTCTTTGTGTGCTCTGAAGATCCCATCAAAATTGGAAGACTCATGTCGACACCATCATCATGCAAATTCAGTGACTGAAAATGAAAAAAAATATGAAGCTAAACGTACATATTTTTTAGATATGTACTAAAAAGTTATTCCAACTAAGCATGAGTCCTCCGCAAATGAAATCAGCAATACTTTTAATGAATCAGATGGACTCACGATTCATGATAGTAGAGTCATTAGCGTTGCTTATATGATGAATAAGTCGACCATTGTAGCAATGGATCATTTTCATTATCATAAAAAAAACAATCGATTAAGATCCCTCACATCAAGGTTTGGCTTGATCGCATCAATTTCTGAGGATCAGTACTGCCCGTGACCAATTCTACCAGAATACATTCGAAAGAATAATTAGAATAAAATGAGACTTTCACATGACTTCATTGAATTTCATAATAATGGATCATATTCGTGTGAGAAAATTGTGGTGAAGTCCACAAGATATACTCATGTATCTACATGGTTGTATACAGGGTTGTGCAATTTTGGCATTGTAATCAAGATGTTTGGAAAATGTGAATTCTTTTGAGGTTTTTTCCAATTCTTAGATTCTTAACCAGTGAAAATGAGCCGAATACTTTTGACCAGGAATCAAACTGAAGAATCACATTCAAATTTGCGTAGCTATTTGGAATCTCAATATGTTTACGCTCCTTTCATGGCTCAGAAGGATGTGAAATTACAAAAAAAATATCAACTCTACTCGACTATTCAACTAACAACCCTGATCATGTGGATTTTTCGTCATGTATATTTTCTTTTCAACTCTCCAGATGATCCGCTCAATTATTACCTGGTTGATACAAGTTACATGCTTGGAACTGGAAGGAGGCCTATGAACCTCCTCCATTCCATTCTGTATACATGTTCATCAATTGCTTTCATACTTACGAAATTTTCAGACTTCTTCCAACCAGGAGCTCATTTATTCTGGATGAGAGCATGTAAAGTTTTTGAAACGGGCTATTTTTACGAAATAGGACCATTCACCAGGGAGCTACGAATATTATACTCACAAAGATATGTTTCAATTTTCTTAAATTTGGCCGTTTGTATTTTTATAGATTTGGATTTTTTGCTGAACACACCTTCAGATTATCTATTCTGGAAAATAATCCATCTCTTACTACAATTCTATCATAACTCTTTGCTCTTGTCCTACATGGCTAATCGATATCTTATTTACATATTTTTGATGCATCTTCATGCGAAATATTTTAGTTACCTTTCACACTGCATTGGTAGTCGATCAATTCTCAATAAATCACTGGCCAAAAAGTATCTCAAATTCAATCGTGAATTCATTGGACTGTGTTCCTTCTATAAACACAGCAACTTTTGGATACTCTTCATAATCGCAATCTGTCAAGTTTTTGTATGCTATTATATCTTTTTCACTGATATTGCTATGAGCGTAAGATGTGCTCTAGTTTTTGTTCTTATCTCAGCTCATTTTTGGGGAATATTTGGCATTTTCCTAATCAGCAATCACGTGAAAAATAAGGTTAGTTTGAACAATCTTTTATCACTGATTGGAAGTGATCAATTCGATCAAACTTGACTTAAAATATTGCTTCTTTCAGCACAACAAGCTTATTCGAAAACTATTCACATGGTCCACCAGGCCTGGTAAATTGAATGAAAAATTGATCCTCTACATTATTGTTGAAAATTCATGGGACAAAACAGAGCTCAAACTTTTTGGTAACTTTTTCCTCTCATCACGTAACTATCTATTGGTAAGATTATCATCAGCTTACGTTTAAATACACTTCCCTTTGTCAGGAGAAGTATAGCCCTAGAAACAACAAGCAGCATGATGTATGAGTTAAATCAATGTTTTTCAACAGGTTCTGATGGAAACGGGATCAATTCTATTTCTCCTCATTGCAAACTCAAGAAGACAATTGAATTAATTACAGTAAAATCAAATCCGATGGATTGGTTCTGCCTCAAAAAATTCTTGGAATGATTGATTAAAAATAAAATAGAGTAACTTCGAGGAAAACTGTTCGAAAACCATAACTATCATTTTTATTATTATTATTATTATTACTAGAATGATGAATGATTGGTGATTATTTTCGATCAATAAATCTCTTCATCAATGTCCATCACTTTCATCTGATCTCACTTTTTCTGGAGCGTATTATTATTATCGAGGACAAGTGTGCCAGATAAACGCTGAATCAACACTATTTGACTGCGATGGCAGTCACAGAGGAGCGTAAAGCTCAACAATTTATCAATACACTCTATCACTCTGCCAAGACTACCCAGTCTTGGTGAACGGTCCACAATGACTGGATGTGGGGGCCTGATTGAGTGACAAACTGAATGCATCAAGCTTAAAAGCTTTAGAGCAATTTCAATATATTAACAATAAATGATTTATAAATGAGAGATGTAAAAGAGAGTTGAGAAAACTGGAGATCTTGATGGTTAAAACATTGGGTAGAATGTCAACCTGAACGCGGTGATCATACATGTCTCCTCAGAAGATGTGGTCAGGCTTTTAAACTCTTGGACTCAGAGAGTCAGGATGATGGAAACTGAAATGCGGAAGCTAGTGGCCATCGATTGACCAAAAAGTGTCAAAACATCCGGAAGACATACGTGAGTTGTGAGCATGTGGAAACTAAACAGAACTCGAAGGACAAAAACCGTTACAATAATGGCCAAAAATTGGCAAAAATTGGATAAACCCTATCACAAGATGTAAAAATGGATGAATAAATAAGATGAAGCATATGATTTGGCGTCATGAGGATGACTTTTGGCCATTCCAAGAGCTTTTCACGGGCTTGACGCAGAACATGGAAGTTTTGATGTGACTGTTTGTGATGCAGATCTTAAACACTTTTCGTGATGGAGTGTGAATACTCATCATGACTACTGCAAGAGCTGTATAAGGACTAGGATGAATGGAGGAAAAGGATCAAGCATTCCTTTATTAAGGTATCAATTGCTAAGTGAGAATGAAAGCTCAAAACTTATGTTACGTGATTGGTATCGATTCTAGCTCACAAGAAATTCGTATTTCTTGACGTGTAAGCATCAATTACACACTTGATATCTATTAACTTTGCACCACATAGGATAATTCGATCATTTTTTCCATCTCTCTCCATTCAATTTCTGAAGTAATAGATTAATTTTGACTTGTAGCTTTTTGATCAACGGTCCTTCTCTTCTTCATTAGTTCATTTCATTTCTTGTCACAAGTTCTACAATGTGTGCCCTGCTTGCTTGATAGTTTCCATGTCCGTTTTCATCAATGAACTGACTACTATCTGAATTACTTGCTCCTTCAGTAGCTATATTGACTACTTGAGCTGAGTATCCATTTGGACCGATTTTCAACTCGGTATCAACTAAAGTAGAATTCTTTTCTTCATCAAAGATCAATCCTCTACTTGATTTGTTCCAAGATGTTCCCATCTTTTTATGTGGTGAAATTTTTCCCAAGTCCACCATTCGATTGAGTCGTCCATATGCTGATTGGATAATTCTTTGACACTGATAATTTGGATTGATTCTTTTTCTTGTTTGCTGGATGGAATTATGAGAACTTCGGTTCTCTTGTGTACTCGATATCTTTCTTAGAGCACCTATCTCAGCTCTAATGGTAGCAAGGAGTGTGTTCACATCAGATTCCGAAGCCTTAATATTCATCTGATTGATTGCCAAAGTTATCGAATAGTCGCCAGTGGATTCTCCAGTTCCAATGAAAAAACTGCGTACTAGTTGTCCATCCTGACCAACTTCATCATCACTCTTCACGGCTACATGACGATTAGGTAGAGTTCGAATATTATGATGGCCTCTATTCAAGATGAGAAATCGAATTAGATTGGATGTTCCAAACCATTAACTCACCTTAGATTGAGGCAGTGCTCACTTCGCTCGCTACGCTCGCTCGTTCGCTCGGAGTTTGGTCTAATGAAAAAATATAAATATTTCTTACAAAATTCATAAATTCTTCGAGAACATATTCTCTCTCACATACACCCACAATCCATCTCAGCCCATTCTACAATTAAACCCAATTCAAGCAAATGTGTTCTTTTCGCTTGCTTGCTGACTTATTGTTCTTATGAGATCTAAACATTCGAAAAAACTATTTAAGAATCGAGACTCTCTCTCTTCCTTTCTTTCTTTCTTTCTATGGTCAAATTGTTTACAAACAACCCAAAAGAGCCTAACAATGCTATTAAGCTCCGCCTTTTCTACTGAATTTTTTTATGATATATGATATATGATATGATATATGATATATGATATGATTGTCTTTATTCTGTTTCTTGGCAAATTCACTTATTTTTGATCTTAACTCGTGGTCTAACAATCTCCTCAGTTCATTGTTGAATAATTCTGAGTCATCAACTGGATCAATCATGGAACAAAATTTCGCCAGTTCATCTGATAGTTGTGGTGTAGTTCCTGATGGTTCCAGAAGGAATCGAATTATGAAATTGGGAATTATGAACTCGAAACTCTTTTATTCTCACCATGAGTGGATTCGATCACAATCGTCAGCAAAAATGTTTTTACCCAAAACAAAATGTAAACCTTTTCGAGATTCATCTTGCGAATGAATTTCCATAACCAACTTAACAGTGAACTCCAAACAGTGATGATTTTTGCCCTCTAATCAACAACACAATGCAATTTCTATTAACAGATGCTAATTATACAATCAGTGAACCAGCTGTAATCACCATCAAGAAATAGGAATTAATTAATCATCGAAATGATAACAGATTTCTCCCAATTTTTCCCATCTACCCGTGAACGAATCCTAAGTTCACACACAAGAAATGAAAAGAAATTATCCGAGAAAAGACAATCAAAATAATCTGCTCATCAGTATAGCTTTCATCGAAAGTTCCATGATGATGATTTTTCAAAAAAAATTTTTTTCGAAACAATTCTTCTTTGATCTTGCCGCGCTCTTCATGATAAGCTCCGCCCTTTTGTTATGATTGAAGTTGCATCAGCAACAAAAAAGTTCGAGATCTTGTGTGTATGCATGTGGATACATGAGGCTTAATTTCAGAGAAAATTTTCAATAGTTCAGATATCTTAAATCGTTACGAAAATGGGTGAACAGGGTGCTGATAAGGTGAAACTTTTGATACTGTATGCCAGTGAACACGGAAGTGGACTTGATGTGGCCAGAATCATCTATCGACGAGCAGGATGTCGAGGTGTTCCATGCCGGGGAATGTCTATCGCTGATTACGATATAGCTGATTTGATGAATCAAAAATTGGTCCTCTTCATCGTGTCAACCGTTGGTCTGGGTCAAGAGCCTACTCCGATGAGAAATTTTTGGAAACTACTTTTGAGAAAAAGTTTGCCCAAAGATATATTCAGCCATCTGAATACCGCTGTTATCGGCCTGGGTGATTCATCATACGCCAAGTTCAATGTGGTTGCCAAAAAGTTACATCGTCGATTGATCGCTCTTGGTGCCAATATGATGATTGACTTTGCCATGGGTGATGATGCTCATGATCTTGGTCTGTGGGCTGGAATCGATTCATGGTTACCCGGTTTTTGGACCAAATTGAATGAATTCTTTCCAAACATGATTCAAGAGGAAAATATTGACGAAGAACTTTTGCCACCACCCACTTTTTCCATACTCTCTTCACCTCCACCTGATTCGAATGGAAGTCTTTCTGATTCTATTAATGAGAGCAAATCTGGATCTAAGGAATTTGATTTAAGCTCCAATTACGATGAAAGTCATCCATACGCAAGTGAAGTGATATTCAGCAAACGTGTTACTCCAGATGATCATTTCCAAGATGTTCGATTTGTGGAATTGAAAATTGATGCTGGCAATGATTCTCGATTGAAATATGATCCTGGTGATGTGGTTATGATATTACCGAGAAATTTTCCTGAGGAAACTGATGAATTTATATCGCTAATGAATCTTGATTCAAATCAAGAGATCTATCTTAAACGAGAAAACTGTGATTTTAATGATATCGGAATTTATGATAATCTTCCAAAACCATGTACAGTGAGAACACTAGTGTCAGATTACATTGACATACACAGTCGACCGAAACGTTCATTTTTCGATCTTCTCTGGAGATTCAGTGATAATGAGATGGAAAAGTCTAAATTGAAAGAGTTTGCCAGTACTGCTGGTCAATTTGAGTTATACAACTACTGTCAACAGCCTAAAAGAACGATAATCGAAGTTTTAAGGGATTTCCATGACACAGCCGGCCGAGTGCCGTTAAAATACATTCTCGATTTAGTGCCTCCAATTCGATCTCGAGCTTTTTCGATTGCCTCATGTCTTGAAAGTCATCCCGATCGTGTACAAATTCTTGTGGCTGTGGTAGAATATCAAACACGTCTTCGAAAACCTAGACAAGGATTGGCTTCCAATTACATAAAGAACCTCAATCCTGGTGATACAGTCAGAATTTGGTATCAAAAAGGCGAATTCGTTGTGCCATACGATAAACCACTGGTTATGATCGGTCCTGGAACAGGAGTGACGCCATTCCGAGCCATGATCGAGGATCGAATCAATCGAGGAGTTTCACACAATACTCTCTACTTTGGCTGTAGACTGTCTTCAGCTGATTTTTTCTTTCAAGATGAATGGTCCAAGTATCAATCCTCTAAAATGTTAAGATTGGTGACTGCATTCTCTAGAGACAATCCTGATCAGAAAGTGTATGTTCAACACAAGATGTGGGAAGATAGAGAAATTCTTTCCAAACTTTTATTGTATGATGATGCTGTTTTTATGATTGCTGGTAGCTCCAATCAGATGCCTGACGATGTGATGGATTGTATTAAGAAATTATTGATGGATGATGAACAATTTTCCAAAGGCACAAATGAGATCAATATGTTTATACACAAATTAGAACAAACTAAACGCATCCAATTCGAATGTTGGTCCTGATTCTGAATAAATAGGCTTATCAATTCTTTCACCCTGTATAACGGTGATTTGCAATGAACCATTTTCCGGATCTTTGTCAAAATCTAATACCAGTCCACAATTGTTACTCTCCAAAAAGTTGAATGATCGATTATGATAGCTAGCGATTATAGATAAATCTTGACGGTACATCACAAGTGATCGGAGAGCTCGATTGTAAGCTGATCGAATAGGTGTGTAAGCTGGCCGATGAGTTGGTTTCACTCGATACTCAATAAGCTCTTGAAGAGGATTTGTATAAGAATCTAAGACAATCAATCGTACATTACGATATACACCATCCGGTTTTCGTAAATCTTTTTGGAGTGAATCTAAAAATTTGATCAAATTAAAAAAACTCAACTCTTGATACACATGGATTCGCTTAAAAAGACTCGGCTGATTAACACTTGACGGTGCATCTTTACACATATTGCTTAATCTTTCGGCCGGAAAATTAGCATCAGTATCAATGAAAAGTACTTCTTCGCCTTCGATAGCACATTTCAGACTCATGTGAAGTGCAAATTGTGTTTTGCCCATTCCTGATGGTCCATGAAGACCAGTTATTTCACCGGTTCGTATACCACCACCAATAAAATCATCAAATCTGAGATCGAGATTGAAGTCAACAGTTAGAAATTAATTTTAAATTTTCAAGATTATTACGATTAACACTTACTCTTCGTAACCAGTTGGTATAAAATATTTTGCTTCAAGTTGTTTATTGAATACTTTGTTCAAACTTCTCAAAGGTGATTGTAAACATCTTAAAATCTTTTCCTGATTCGAACGTATCCTCTGGATATCAAAGACAATCAGAAAATATGTACATCAAATCATGATGGTCACAACAAATCCACTCAATCAATTTCAATCAATAGTCAATCTGGAATCAATGAAAAGACTCACCTTCAAATCAATTGATGTCAGTGTTGATATTGATGAAGCATCTTTAAGGATAAAACTTGGTATAGTTTTGATACCTTTCAAAATGAGAAATTGCAATTCTTGTTCAGTAAAATCAGTAATCGGATTATAGCGAAGTAAATTCATTGTATAATCAACATAATCACAATTGTAATGTTTATCTTTCCTTCTTTTTTGGAGGGAAAAAAACATAAACACAAACATGTAAACCCAAAACAAAACAAAAACCGGTGAAAAAGTTTTACACTAGTAAACAGAGGGCAGCCTTGTTTGAATTTTTGCGCCTTTTTTCTGAGCGATTAAAAAATCTTGAGATTTTTAAATTGATAATTAATTAATTAATCTGATCAATTGACCAGGAAGAGGTTTAAGAATCTTCGCAAAATTGTTCTATGGAAAGATTTTTGCTTCAAATTCTGATCCATAGAATAGTAGAGGTAGTGATACACTTCGCGAAGGGAAAAATGCTCGAAATTATTATCAATAATTTATGCATTTGGAATATTCAATATCATTCTGAATCTCATGAGTTTCTGAGAGGGAAAGATTACACCGAAAACTTTCGATAGTTTTATGAGTGATCTGTACAAATCTTTCCAATTTAGAGACAAAAAGCTCAGGATTGTGTAATTTGTAGGATAACCATCATTTCTGTCTCTCAATCTCTTGAAAGATATTCCATTTATAAATATATATCATGTATATTGACCTCGATCATTGACTATTCAAAGATATTGTACACACAATAGATTCTGTAATTCGATTAGACATGATGAATCGTCTATTCAACAATCTGATCATGTATTCATCTACTCACATCAATTCTTCACTCTACCTTGTTTGTAGATTTTCTCAAGCATAAATAAACTAAGAAGATTAGAATAAGATAATCAAAAAAATTGAGCAAGCGGATAGATGGCCAAGATTTGTCGCTTTGTCAGGCTAATTTTCACTTTTCGACAGCAACAACAAATAAACATTGTGATAGTTGATCACTTCTACTTAGGTGAGCTACTGTTCACTCAACTGAACAATCTTTCCAACCAAATGAGCCTTCCAACAGATCATCAAATTCGAGAAAGTGTAAGAAGGACCCATTTGACACTATCGAATCGATGGGATCGTTTCGTGAGAGCCTCTAAACTACTGGATAACTTTTTTCCACCATCAAAAATGGCCAAAAGAGTGTTCTCTGTGTTTTTTATTCTTATTTTTCTTATATTCACCATAATCAACAATCTTAATTTGAACGCCGTGATTGCCAAAGAAATTGATTTGCCAGTGTCAGAGAGTAAAAGTCATGGAATGAAATCTTTCCAGGGTAAATCTGAAGCAGGAATTCATGATCTGGAAACCTCTGATACAATTTTGTGTGCCTTGAAAAATCTTTTCACCTGCAAAAAATGTAAAAGTGAGTAAATCAATTCTCATAAGCTTGAAGATTGCTTTTCCTTGTCATTTTCATTTTCGAGCTGTTAAACATTTGAATAAGAAAACTTCCTCTGATTGCAAAACAATCTGAGCAGTCACTATTATTCGGTATTGATATTGATGATTCCTTTCCACATGATGATACCAAGTGAATGTATGTATTAGTAATCATCACCTCAGCATGCGAATATCTCATCAAAGAATCACGATCCGATTTCATGAACCTTAGAGAGTTTGTTTCGTTCCTTTGTGTCTTAATACTCTGAATCTTATCATGTATTTTCAATACTAGACCACCTAAGGGAAGTTCGATACTCCTACGAAACTTACGTGTACACACAATCTATTATACTTGATATTGAGATGATAGTTTAGAAATATTCGATTCGTTTTGGAATTTCATCATCTTTATTCTTGAAAACAGGAAGGATTTTGAAATTTGACTTCCACTTCCATGACTGTAGGATCTCGATTGCCTTTCATTAAAAAAATTTCCAATACTCAATGTAATAATTCATCTTGTTCTCTCAATTCTTAGGCTGGGATGACTGGGAAGACTGGGACTGTAAGTAAATGATTTAAATTACGAATTCTAAAAATTACTGCTGTCATCATGCTTTATTCATATTTGAATGAGAATCGAGAGTGATAGAGTTCGACCAAATAGATAGATCGGAAATGAAATCGATAGATATAATAACGTGTACGAGCTTATGGAATATAGAACTTTTAAATTAGAATATCCTAAATAGAATTGATCATGAACTCAATCAAATACTTATTGATTGATGATATTCGCCCATCATTCGATTAATGAAGCACTATTTTATTTTTCAGGCAAATGCAAAAAGCACAAACATTGGGGCTGGGGTTGGGATGATTGGTGGGATTGAATTTATTGATTTTCTCCACTATTTTGTACAAACCAAAAAAATGCCAATTTTATGGAATTTCATCTATAACTCACCTTTATGATTACAAAAAAGCATTTTATCTCTCGCTTTTCTTCAACTTTTCTATCTATTTCATCTCAATAACAGTCAGTTGATTCAAACGATAATTTTAACTGATTAGTTAACACCTCCTGCCCATGCAGAAACCCTATCTTAGTTACTAGGACTATCGTTTGCATCTCAAACCAACTGATTGGAGTAATGATTATTGATACGATTAAAGCCAAAATAAAATTGATGCAAATCACAATCAGATACCACTAGAATGTTGGAACTGATAAGCAATCTGAGATATTTTTCTTTCCAATTTCCTATGCCAAAAATCATACCCAATCAGTGTCCCTGTATTATTGGGTCGATTAAACATCGAAGAAGGTAGATGGTGAATATGTAAATGCTGATTGCTTCTTCTCATTATCCCACTAATTAACGGTACTCTTTCATCAGTGAAATTGGTTAATATTCATTCTGGATGAATGAAAGAATTTCTCTATCTTATTTATGAATAAAGGAAGTGGGTTCAGTGCGTCAGAGGGAGTGAGTGATAAAAAAGCGGTCAAAAGTTAAAAATTAGGTCAAACACGTGAGAAAAGTTCGTTTGCTAAACAAAGTTGTTTACGAAAAAAAATTAAGGAAAGAGTAGAAAGAAAGTGGAAAAATTGTTTGTTTGTTTTTTTCAAAAATGCGATTAATTTTATCTAAATACATCTAATTAAATGTATTAAATGTATTAGTTTATCATAATAATATCAAATGATTGAACTTGATTACTGTAAACAGTTGTGGGTGAATTTTTTTTCTTTCCGGTTAAATGGATGAACAACATCAACACCAACATCAACAACTGATTCAGCCACAAGGAACTGGTAAATTGAATATTTATCATAAACCAGATTCTGGTCAAGCATGGGCCATATTGATCGCATGTGGAGCAATTTTTTTCCTCATTTTGGGCTCATTCCGATGCTATGGGATCATATTCATCTCGATGATGGGAACTTTCAATGTGACCCGAGAAGAAGCTTCATGGCCTCTGGTTCTAGCCGGCTCATTGATGAACTCATCAGGTCCGAATATCATCTAGATTGATAAAATGTTTTCTGAATTCTGAGATTCTTGCATCAGCTGATATTTATCTCTTTATCATTGTAGGCCTGATTTCGGGTTTCATGAGTTTATACTTTTCGCCAAGATTCATCATAACTCTAGGCTGTTTAATATCTTCATCTGCCGTTTTATCATGCTATTTTGCCAAATCAGTATCATTTATTACATTAATTTTTGGAATTTTTCATGGTGAGTTGAAAAACGTAATTAGTCTGTCGAAAAATTTTTTCAAATCATGAATCTTATCATCCATCTTACTAGGTTTTGGAAATGGACTGGTAGTTGCCCAGATTCCATCGATAATCAGTCAATATTTTGTCCGATTAAGAGGAACAGCGAATGGCCTTGCATTGGCCGGAAGTACCATAGGCTCATTAGCTCTTCCATTTTTGATTGAAATTTTTTTCCTACACAATTCATTACACATGGGATTCCTTTACATGGGACTTCTCCTACTACCAACCATTATTTTTTCATTAACACTTGCCAGTCCATCTTCCAGAAGTCAGCCAAAAAGTTTAACCTCAACCCAGAACGATGCTATTGCGGCCCCTAGTAGCGATACTCAAGAAAATGAAGAGGAAGCCATAATTCCTCATGAAAATACACCAGATACACCACAATCGCCTGCGGAATCCAAGAACTTTATTCAATCATATTTCAAAATGCTCAAAAATCCATACTTTGCTTTAGTATGCTTCACTCACACTGTATTCATATGGTCATGGTCAACATTTTTCGTAGTCATAGTTGATTTTGCCATGGATCTTGGTAATGAGCGACAGCAATCAATATGGTTGATGAGCATTTTTTCCATCACCGATCTTATTGGACGTGTTTTCTCGGGACTTTTATCGGATAAAAATATTCTCAGTCGATCCACTTTGGCCGGCATTTTCTCATTCATCATTGGATTGGTTTATGTTACATTTTCCCAAGTTAATAGTTACATTTCACTGGCGATACTGTGCATGATATTAGGCTTAGCGGTTGGTGGTCTAATCCTATTATTCAGTGTACTTTTTATAGACTATATTGGCCTTGATCAACTTTCACAAGCTATGGGCACTTCATATTTTATATGTGGACTGACAACACTTTCACGTCCATGGATTATCGGATATTTTCGAGATCATCTGAAATCGTATCGAGGTCTTTTTATTACCCTCGGAGTCGTGGACATGATAGCTGCCTTATTGTGGCTGGTCAATTTTATTTGTAGGAGATTTCTCTCCACCAGAAATTCTAGATCTTGAAACTATTAACGACTTGTGTCCTAAGTAGAAGAGGATTTAGCTGTACGTCATAGGAGTAACCATGAAAGAGAGAAAAATTGATATTCCAATTATGATCAAGGTTTTTAATGATTGGAAATGAAATAAATAGATTTTATTGATCAATCATATCATCAGTCATCAGTTTTTCTTTTTGAAGTACCCATCCAAAATCTACTACTTGTTGTATGATAATTGACAGGAAACTAATTGTAAATTAAAAAGCTATTACAACCTCTTGTTTGACGTCATTTGACAAATTTTATTCCGATAAATTAAATAACATATTCATTATTATGAGAACTCTATCAATAGAGATGGACATATTTCCACACCTCTATTTGGTCCCTGTATGAGTCTGTTGTGATATATACTTTTCGATTCCAGGCTTTTTTCTTTTCATCTTAATTTTTAACAAATCGAGGATACAGAACATCCGAAAATCATTTAGATTCTCTGGCTTAGAAGATTTGCAGTGAGACAAAAAATCGATGTCATCTCTCTCTATAAACAGTATTCCTGTAATTAAGAGCCACTTCATGAAGTGTATAACTAACTCGTAAGAAGAAGTAAGAACTTTTCCCTTAAAAAAACGAAAAGCTATCAAAAAATTTACTTCCATCTTATTGTTACCTCACTTTACAGATCGATTTTCATCCATATAACAGCATGTGTGTAATAATCAACAATGGAACGGGAAAACTTTCTCCTTTCTACCAATAGCTTCTTCAAATATATCTATTACTAGACTAAACTATTCTTCACCCTTCCAAACCTTGTATCCTCTCTCTCGATGAGGCAACAAAATTGAGTCAATAATACGATTTAAAAGTACATATGTACACATTTATTATATCAGGCGACATTACCCTTGAATACGATTGATGGTGGTAAGCGTGACAGGATCTTTTTTCCATTAATATACCCACTGAGCATAATTAGTTGGAATATTGGCCATAGAAATTGAAGAAGCCAGAAGATAGATACTAGGGAGAGAGAAAGAGAGAGAACAGAAAGAATAAACTTGAAATCGAAAGATATGCATTTATGAACAGGAGAGAATTGTATCCTCCATCTGTACAGTAGTAGCTGGATAAATGAATATATTGACAATCGATTCTCATTGTCAACTTAACGGTGGGAAAAAGTTGTGAAGCTTTTTTATTTTCTCTCTCTTTCTCTCTCTTTCTCTCTCTCTATTTCGCTCGTTTTTTTCGTTTTTTTCCCTTGTGAAGGACAATATTTGTCCTATGGTCAGTTGAATAGAGGAGAAAAAATTTTATCCTCTGTCACAATAACCAATATAGGAGTGACCAGAAGATTGAAGATCAAATCAAATAGTAGTGGAAGGTGTATTCCACATATCTTTTCATCTATCTCTCTCAGCAGGATTTTGATGTCATGCAAATCAGCGATTATATCAATTCCATTTTTTTCTTCCTCCCATTCAATAGTAGATAATATATAGATTTTCTACTCTCTTTTCCGAAGCTCCCCAGCAAGTATATATCTATCTTACTCTCTCTCTCTCTTCTCTTCTTCTCAGTTTCTTTCTGTATCTCTTACTGGATTGTGTCACTCGAGAAACTCTATCGTTGATTTGGAATTTTTTCCTCTTCTAGATGAATGTTCAATCGAAATATGCGAAATATGAATATCATTATAGTTCATTTTTCATGTGATCATATCGAGTGGTAGTATATTGGAGTGACATATGGAACTATCGTTCTAAAAATGTATCCATATTATTACCTTTGATTGTATTAGTCTCACCTTCTTCATTTTTTTGCCATCATGAATTCAATTGAAATGATCCCAAGTGCTCATAAAAATGTTATCGAAAAGACCGGATTTGATGCAAGTGGTATGGACTTTGAAAAAAAAAATTATTGATCACTTATTGCACACATGCACCAATTGATTCCACACAATGCTTATAATGATATTTTTCGATTCATTTTCATCTAGAGAGCAGATCTGATTCAAATCCTGTTGTTTCTGTGTTTTTATTTGGAATCTCAATGCTAGCTATTATTGCAACTTTTCCTCTTTCCCTACTTGTGTGCATGGAGGTAAGACATTTTTCTCTATCAATATTAACATTTGCCAATCGAAGAATGCTTCTAATTGTTGATAGAAGTTCTGAGACATCAAGAGTGATTCTATTGATTCCATCAGAGTTAACGAGACTATCGCGAACATTATCAATCAAGTTAAGAATATTGCGGCACTTTCGGATGTTGTATCTGATCATTTCATTTGAGAAATTCTTGATAATTTGAGGAATATTCTATGATTATAATAAAAGCAAGTTTGGGAGAAATATCGATGATCAGGGGGTAGAAGATATGTAGAATTTCATGAAACATCTTCAAGTTTTTTACAATTTTCGCACTTCCTCTTATTCCCACAACGATCCATGGGAAACTGAATGAGTTTCCTCTCCTACACAGATACTAGAGACCAGAATGCAGCAAAAGTTTGTTTAGACATGTTTGAAACCCGATAATCAAAATAACTAGTTTGGCTGGTGCTTATGGCTACTCGAATTGAAGTTCAAATTTGTGAAAGTCATTCAATTGCAATTATTGAGGTATATACATTTAGTTTACCTGATTGAGGACTCGAATTTTCCGTCAAGAAGGCTTAAGAATAAGTGGCTAGTTTTGAATAGTAAATCAGTTCTCAAAAAAAATACCTACTATAAGACATCTCCAGTATGAGACAAATGTTTCATATGTGGGAGGTCTCATGTTTTGGGAAAGTTTTGGGTCTATTAGGAGCCCAAATTAAGAATTAATCTAGCTTATTAATTAGAATCTAACAAGCAGAATGAATTCCCTCTGTGTTCTTGCACTTAGGCTGATTTGTGTACAAAAATTTGAATATTTAATTGGTCGTCAATTGATTAACATCAGGCCATAGTATGATCTTGTAAATGTTTCATCAAGATTATATGGATGTAGAAGGACATTTCGACCGCTCTTCTCTTTCTCTCGGTTTTTTTCCTTATACTGAGAAAAGTCTTGGTTCGAATAATGAAATGTGGCTTTTCTGTGATTGCCGTGCTAATTTTGATGAAAATGAGAGTCTCATATGGGACTATTGACAATACAAAACATGTAAACACATCAAATCTAGATATCTTACTATTCTTATACAAAATGTATCAAATTGAATAATCGATTATGTTTTTACCATAAAATCTTGTTTTCAATTAGGTCGTAAAAGAGTATGAGCGTGCTGTTGTATTTAGACTGGGTCGTCTAAGAAAAGATGGATGTCATGGACCCGGGCTACATTTTGTTGTTCCGTGCGTTGATTCGGTTCGAAAAATTGACATGCGAACAGTCACTTTTGATGTTCCTCCACAAGAGGTAAGCTTCAATCATCGATTCATCGAATTGTTTATCAAAACGAGACTTAATGAGATTGTTTCTTTCCAAAATCCAAAATCTGGAAGAAAAATTGTTCCCAGGCTCTAGACAGGAATACAAGAAATATTCAAATTTTTTTTTTGAATAAGCTGCTCAAAATTATCCTCTCTCTCCCTCCAGAAACTTATTTTCGTTGAGTATTTCAGCCTAGAAGAATGAGTACTGAAAGGAGAGGCCATTATCTTTCTACGGAGGTCTTGCTTATTTGAGAGAGAGAGAGAGAGAGAGAGAGAGAGAGAGAGAGAGAGAGAGAGAGAGAGAGAGAGAGAGAGAGAGAGAGAGAGAGAGAGAGAGAGATTAAGGAATAAGTGGAAGGATGATCGAGATCAAAGAGGATCAATATCATCGAGAAAGAGTGAGAGAGAGAGAGAGATATTTGTTGGATGACGATTGAACATTAGCTTACAAAATATTTCCCCCCTCTCTTTCTCTCTCACTCTCCACATGCTTTTTTGTTTGAAGTATCTGTATTGATTTTATTCTTCTCGAGGAATGAAACATGATGGCGAAAGAACGAAATTCAAACATTACGATTCCAGAGATGGAAGGAAAAAATACTCAGTCTATATTACAAAGTCGATCATAGCCAATTGATTATTTTTTGCGGCTTGTTTTTCAATTCGATCCACTCTTAGTATGAACAACTTTTTGTTGGTCGATCTCCTGAAAAATTTTCAAAATATCAATACCACATCAAAAATGATAATAACTCCACTACCATCCCTTTTCGTCCATATCTCACACAGGTTTTGACAAATGATTCGGTAACAGTATCGGTTGATGCAGTTGTTTATTTCAGAATTTATGATGCCATCACAGCGGTCACCAATGTTGAAGATTATCGACGTTCCACCCAGCTATTGGCGGCAACAACATTACGAAATGTATTAGGATCAAAAAATTTATCACAATTGTTGTCCGAACGTGATGCCATAAGTCATGCCATCCAGGGAAGCCTTGAACAAGTGACCGATGCATGGGGTGTCCATGTGGAAAGAGTTGAAGTGTAAGAATTTTTTGATAGAATGTATTCCTTCAATTTATCTTGTCTTTTTCTTTCTTCTCTGGAATTGTCCAGTAAAGATATAAGATTACCAGCTCTACTCCAGCGAGCAATGGCAGCTGAAGCTGAGGCAACCCGAGAGGCGAGGGCAAAGGTCATCGCTGCTGAAGGTGAACAGAAAGCATCTCGAGCCTTGCGTGAAGCATCTGAGGTCATGACCGAATCACCAGCAGCACTTCAGCTACGATATCTGCAAACTTTGAGCAGTATTGCGGCCGAAAAATCATCAACCATCATGTTTCCCATTCCAATTGATATGCTCAAAGGTCATATCGAAGATCTTGATGAGAAAGTGCCTACGACTGTTAGAGATCGACAATAAGAACACAGCAACTGAGAGCCTCATTTACATGAAACATTAATGAATTAATTTCGTCCAAATCAGAATCAGCAATTGAAAGAAGAAATTATTATGATTCGTTAATTATTTTTCTGATTTATAATAATTTAATAAAAAGACATTGTTTGCGATAAGCAAACTTTGACTTCGAATCGAACTTTTTGACAATCTTTCATTCTGGTTACTCTTCCCTCTGATAAGAGACTACTTACAACCAGATCATTAACATTTACTCTAGATTTCTCACAAAATCAAACTGCTTCTCATTCAATACTATACCATTAAAATTAAAATTACACTCATGATGATCAGAATTGGTGCAGTCGTTGGGCTAGGTAGAGAGTGTAAGAACTATCAGAATCTGCCAAACAAAACTATTGATGTTATCAATCCATAACCTTTCATTGACTATCAATTCTTTGCCTGTGATTTATTGAAGAGATGATCAAGAGCAATACCTCCTTTTCTTCTTGGTAAATTTTTGAGGAAACGGAAATTGAACATGAAATTCGAACGAAAATTCGTTTGAATAACGGTAATAACGGTTGACCGTTATGCTTCTACTAGCGCCACCCGGTGATAGAGAAATAAAACTATTTCTGTTAAGATTTTGAACATTTTCATCTTAAACATTATTGGTTTGAATTGTAAGCTTGCAAAAATTATTTCGCAATTGAATCGTTGGATGATTTTTTTACTGATCAGATTTATTCTTCTTGACTTGCTCTTCTCTTGACGGCAAAGTAATTCAACGCTATCTGATCAAATGCAGGAAGCTGCACATGATATAAAAAAACTGTAGGGAGGAGAAGTTCTCATGAGATATTGAGTAATACATTTTCGATTAGAACTGGAAAGAAATTTTTTTCTCAACAAAACTCTTCCAACCCAAAATCTTAGAAGAGCTTCTCTCTCGTACTGTTGCTCATTTTTTCTGATAAAGTTGCCTAAGAGGGGGAAATTTTTTCATTTTGTGCATAAAGATCATTGGAAAGCAAGGAATATTTCAAGATGTCTTCATAAAATCCGTCTTGTAGATGGGAAAGTTCAGATAGATTTGCTTCGATTAGATCAACTATTGCATCCTTGTATGAATATTGCAGCAACTTGTTGGTAATCAAAAATGATAGCCATGAATATCCCTCACTTCTGTGCTCGAAAAATCAGAGTAAACATCGCAGAGTGTGAGGATGAACCTAGAATGATGATCAAAATCTGTTGAGAGCGTGCCAAGTGGTCATAATCACCTGGAGACTCTTGTGTCAAGATGTTAAAAAATATTTCATCTTCTAGATCCTTTTTTCTTCCTTCCTTCCCCTCTTTCCTATGCTCTCCTCTCTCATATCTTCTCTTGAGAATTGAGTAGTTTGCAAAGATGTACTATTGCTGCTACTTTGTGTGAGTATCCAAGAATTACATGAGAATACTCATCTGAGAAATAGAAGTGTTTGTGCGAGAAAAGCGAAGGACTTGCTTACTTGCACTTCTTACTTCTTCTCTGCCATCTTCTAGTCTCTCATCGAATTTCGCTGTTTCTTCCTCTTTAGTTCCTATTTATCTTCCTCTTCACTTTTACCCTCTCTCTCTCTCTCTCTCTCTCTCTCTCTCTCTCTCTCTCTCTCTCTCTCTCTCTCTCTCTCTCTCTNGAGAGAGAGAGAGAGAGAGAGAGAGAGAGAGAGAGAGAGAGAGAGAGAGAGAGAGAGAGAGAGAGCTAGCAAATCACCGTGAATAAGGGCCAGTAGAGGACCTTTTATTCCAATCTCAGGTTTGTCTCTACTTTCTTCTTCTTCCACTATTCCATGAGTATGGAATGGTTTCGAGTCGATGAACACAGTAGCCATCAGGGGATAGTTTCACAATGATTTCGTGATTCGCAAGGATGATCCCTGATATCCGTTTCCGTTATTCTCAATCTGTGGGTCTTTTTTTATACCCGTAATCGCCTCTCTCTCTCTCTTCCTCTTTTTCTCTGACCTCTTGTTACTCTGTATTTCTTTACATCACACCATGTATGATGGACAATTTTTTCTCATGAAAACGGAAAATTTATCACCAATCATCATGTATGTATGCGGCAGAAGATGTCAAGCCCATTATTATAATGTATTTTTGACCATAATTTATCTCAATATTTGGAGAGATGAACTGAAAAGACAGAGGAAGTCAGAAAAGAATCAAAATGAATTATAATGAGATTTAATGGCCAATATTCGCTGAGAGCTTTGATTTCCACTTGGTTAATCATCTTTGATGTTTCATTAAGGAGCCCAAAATTTGACCTGGTCAAAGTGTAGCGAGGGTTGAGCATTTTGTGATGGCCCATTTATTTGGTTTCAGTCAGAATAAATTGTGCCTCAATCAATGTCCACTTGTCTTCCGGAAATTACAGCCTCAATAGACTTTTCGAATGGCAATGCAAGATAATTACAACCATGAACACATCAATGAATCGCTCAAACATGGAACAAGATTGATAGATAAATCGAGTCATGATTGTATGGGCGTTCTGTTCATGGGAATATGATTCTCCAGGTATAATATTGAATTTTAGCACTGCTTTTTTGATCTTATGGGAGAGCATATTAATGCATTCTGATTACCAAATCTCGGTCTGAAAAAAAGTCGGATCTGAAATGATTTATCAAGTGAATAATGAGATAATTGATTCATCATGAGATCAATTATCATTACTATTATCATCTTGAGACACTTTTTTCGATAGAATTATTTCCAGTTCCCATGGCAATTCATCTTCCCTTCTGAATTAGGATCCAAGTTTTTCCAACATTTCCTTCAACTTGGAAAGAGAAATATCTTATGGCTTTTGATATTTTTTATCTTTCCGCCAGATTACTGATTGGAGAGGAGCAGTAAAAATATAAGATTCTTTGAAAGGGCAATGAGAAGGTCAACAAAATTGAGTGATTCCCAGTATTCCCGAGAATGGTATGTTTTCGATTAGAGAAAATAAATCCCTTTTGCACATAAGAATCTCTCCCTCTTTCCCTCTCTCCTTTCTCCAGAAATATTAACTGGACTCGTGGAGTGATTAATCTTTGTTAACTTATCCTGATATCTCATGATTTGAGTTCCAGTTGTCTGATTTTTGTACTAACCAGACAACTAGATTTGTTCTCTCTTTCTCTCTTCTCTTCTGGTTGATCAAGCTAAAACACTGGTGAAAACAGATTCGTATCATCATCATCAGTTAGCTACTTTATATATGTGTGTGTGTGTATACAGCATCTCGATGATCTAGAGAGAGAAAAGAATTCTCTCCAATCATTCTCTCTCACTTTCCAATCGATTCTCTATCGAGTATCGTCAATTCTATCACTTCCATACTTTCTCTCCAATGAAAAAAGCCTGGGCATACTCAATAACTGATTCCTCAATATCTCATATCTTAATAACCACAGAAATAATTTTCTGGATATTTTTCATGAGTATCATTCGCGTATCATTGCCATCCTGGGCAAAAAGAGTGGATCGGTTCCATAAAAATTGGAAGATATTAGTCTTACCAATACAATCTCACTGGTCATCATGATTCTCTCTCTTTTCCTCTCTTCCTCTCTCTCTCAGCATCTTAAGTATCGATTGGTTTTGACAGAATATGTAGCAATAATTTTCCACTCAACGGATGACTTATATTCGGAAGCTGAACACACAAATAACGATAGCTCAATCTTATTGACCTTCAATTTTGTTCTAATTTGTTGTTTTTGTGAAGCTGTGCATGTGTGTGAAAACAATATCTTCCAACAATTTATGTCACTTAAGATTGGAGTGAAATAATTTCATCAAGACAATCTTTCCTTCTTACTTTTCTCTCAGCATTTCATGAGAGAAAACTTCGATCGAATTCCATGATGATGCAATACCATTCGGACACTAAAAAAATTTCAAGTAATAGCTCGAAAAGTACATCTCAGAATATCACATCTTTCTCACACCAGGCAGAAACAATTCAATAGGTTAAATAAGTTACCATTGATTCTTAACCCAAATAAAAGCAATTCCGATTGGATTGATAGCCTCAACTTTTCGATCCCCTTCAAAATGATCATCTATTCACCTATCAACTATACAGATGGGTTTAAAGTAGGAGAGAAGGAATTTTATGAATTTCTGTATGATGATAGCAAAAAAGAACGAAGGTTTCTGATGAATATATATTCACTCTATTCGAATGTAAATCACGTAAAACTTTTGTTACTTTCTTATCTTATCCATTCTTTTCTCTCAAGTGAATCAAATGCTGATACAGCATTAGTAGCAGAGGGTGAAGAAGAAAAGAGATGAGTAAAACAGAATTTGCATGAAAATGCGTTCATTCACTTTCAGCTTCACTTGTCTCCGTTATTGTTGTTGGACTTTCTTTCTCTCTCTTTCTCTCTGTTTGGGATGAAAAATAATGCAAAATTTTGAATATTTTGACACGCCATATAAAAAATGAATTTTATTTTCACTCTTTGTTTTAAATATATTTAAGAAATACATAAAATGTATATATACGAGTGCTACTGTGTGTTTGTATGTGTATGTGCCTTGGTGTATATGCGTCATGGAGCAGTATTCCAAATTTTTGATACCAAAAAGAGATGAGAAATAGAGAAGAAGAAGAAGATGAGCCTCTCCTCTTCTCTCTTCCTCTTTAACTGTATTATATGAGATGTACACTGTGTGTGTGTGTGAATCTTGTTGACCATGAATATTCATAGGATCATCATAGTGTGAAGTGAACTTGTTCTTCCGGAACAATATGCAAAAAAGCATAAAGAAAGTGGAAGAGAAAGAATGATAGAAGGTGAATCAAAGAGAGAGAGAGAGAGAGAGAGAGAGAGAGAGAGAGAGAGAGAGAGAGAGAGAGAGAGAGAGAAGATGAGAGGGAAAGAAAGAGAAAGAGAGAGAAAGAAAGACTAAAGAAAACAAGATGATAATAATCTTGAAAGCTCTTCATGTTGAAATCTCTTTCTCTCTTCCTCTTCTTCTCATCTCTTTGCCTACTTTCTCTCATCTTCTCAAGACATCACTTGCAATTTGGCTTGGTCAACAAGCCGAGCAAGTAAAGAGAGAGAGAGAGAGAGAGAGAGAGAGAGAGAGAGAGAGAGAGAGAGAGAGAGAGAGAGAGAGAGAGAGATGATAAAATGAGTAAAGGCAGCGGGAAATAAAGGATGAAAATGAACAAATGAGCATCAAAGTGTACTAGAATAGTTATTCAACCTTCTTTTGACTGTATTCCCTAGTATTCCTTCATCCTTCATTCTCTGTCTTCCACTCATATCTTAATCTTCTAGAGGTTTTCGGTATGTGTTGATCTTTTTCTTTTTCTTCTTCTACTGATCGTCAAAGAATAAGGATGAGAAAAGTGGTGATAGTGATGAGCAACACCTTTGCACAGCATCCATCCAAACACATGGACACAAATACACATACACACTCAAGTGGCGGGAGGAGATAAACATTTGTCTCAAGAATCAAGAGATGCTCAACAGCAGAAACAACATCTTATGTCCATCATTGTCCATCCACTTATCAGGTCATAGACTCATCTGGACAAGTTCCAATACCGGTGGATACTGTTGATGTATGCTGATGTGATTGCTGTGAGCTCATAATTTCCGTATTTGCATCACTGAACATCACTTGATGATGATGGTGATAATGTTGATGTTGATGATTGCGAGATGTCAATGGAGTGTATGAATTTATCATCGAATTGGCACCACTGCCACTACCACCCATTATACCACCTCCACCAAGTATATTACCGGAAGATGGAGATTTTTTAAGACACTCATTTTCACAGCAAGACGATGAGCTACCTGTGTGTGATGGACTGTAATGATATACCGTTAATAATGCTTCATCCATTGGCGATGAATTGGATGCACAATTAACATTGGTTACCGATGCTATGGAAGAAGTTTGTATACTAGAACTGAGCGGTGAATTACTATTAACAGAACATTTTTTCAATACTGATCGAGGCATTTTTCGAACACCACTAGAATACATGGAATGCTGTTGTTGTTGTTGGTGATGCTGTTGGGACTGGATATCTGTTACATCAATTTTATCATTTTCACAATTGACCATACTATCGTTTCGAGAATTTATTTTTTCCATTCCTTCATCATGATTCATGTGATGTATTGATTGTTGTTGTTGTTGCTGCTGCTGTTGTTGTTCAGAGCTATCATGATGATGATGGTGGTGATGATGATCTGTTGATGCATCGGAATACACTTGCGGATTGGACATCAGTTGGTGCATCAATAGATTGGTGTCCATAGGATCACTTGCATGAATATGATGATGAATCATATGATTTGGTGAACTATTTGAATCTAGTATCATGGTTTGCCCAGTTTCTTCATATTGTTTCATGCCAGATGAATATTCGTGCAGTAAGTAAGCCTCATGAGTATTCAAAAGGGTTGAATCATCTTTAACCAGCTTGTTTCTCTGTTGGTGTATTCATTCATGATAATGGGAGAGGAGAATAAGGGAAAAAGACAGAGGGAATAGGGAAAAGGAAAAAATATGCAGAAAAAAAAATCATTAGTAAACTCATTTGAATTTCATTTAGGATATAAAATCAATTCAAATCTCTGCACGCGTTCCCAAATAGCATTCATACCATATGCAAATTTATTCAAATATTAGCATGCTGATCATCTCTTATTGGCTTGTATTTCTCTTGTTCATCACTACAGAGAAGATATTATTTAAGTTCAATTGAATTGTGCTACTGATCCATAGAGATTGGGTGGAGAAGAGGAAGATAAAGAGAAAAACTAGAATCTCCAACCCGTATATACATGTAGACTATATTTTTGGAAGTTTCTCCCCTGTTTCGACAAATATTGGAACACAATTGCTATCCTGATCACTTGTAACAAGAGAAACTAAATAAATTATCCCAAAAATTGAAACTTTCAGAGGTATACACACTATACACGCCCGAACCATATAAAGATTAAGTATACAGTTTAATATTGCTCAAGTATGAATATATGCAAATTAAAGTGACAAGAAAGTGAAATAGAAAAAAGTGAAGGAAGGAAGAAGGAAGAAGATGAATCAGTATACTGAATATAATCTATAAGATAGGATGTATTTTGTATCAATTTCCTAGGTACTAGCTATATTGAAAACGGAAAAGAAAATTCATCTGATCTTCACACTTGCAATGGTAAAAAAGGTAGCCCGCCACCCCCTACCACCCCCTCTCTCATCTATCCTGCTTGTCAAACAGTTGATCATCAATTTAATCGGAACATTTTTTTCTTTTCTTTTTCTCCATCTTTCTGTATCTGTGTATCTCTCCCACTTTGATGTATACAATTTGAACGAGACACTGTTCATTTTTCTTTTTCCTCAGTTTGCCTTTCCTATTCCATGAATTTGTTTCCATCTATGTTCTTCTTCTTCCTCTTTTCTCCTATCTTTTCCGGGAGATAAGTTCATTGTACTCCGAGATCATGACTTATGAGCACCCAAAAGTACTACCAATAGTCTACTTCTGATCATCGATTCAATGAGAACCGATTGACTTGGAGGCAACCTTAACATGAAGTAGTAGTGAATAGTAGAAGTACTCATTCTGACAATACTATACTTTTCTCTCTTTTATAGTATATATTCTGTGGTGAAATTCTGGTAGAGAAAAAAAGAGAGACAATCATATACTCTTTTACACATTCAATGAGCTCTGAGTACAGAAGAAGATAAAAGAAAATGATCAACCATATTCAAGTCTTGGAATCCTTTGACTCCTCATCACGTCTTCTAGAGATAGACAGGCACATATATACGAGAGAAAAGTATCGAAATTATTCCAGAATCTAGCAGAAGAATGAGGAAGGCAAAAAGATGGAAAGGAGAAAGAAGAAGCTGTAACATATTTTCCAACAATTACTTGGAAACCCTTTTCGTTTGAATCACTTTGGCGTAAATTTGAGTGAACAATAGGAATGGAATAGAATGAAGAAGGATGATAGAAGAAGGCATGGAAAAAGATAAAAGTTTAGTAAAATTTATTGCTGATTGCTAAAGATTTTTATCGCTATTTTGGGTGATAGAAATATTATGAGCATAAAATAATGACAAAAAGCCCATTTGAGGAACAAATAGTGAATATTGGATTCTCTTATTTTGAAACTCAGTTTCCAAATTATTCAGATCATTACTGATGCTATATCTTTCTGTTTCTCTTCATCTCATTTTACTAAAGGGGAGAGAGAGAGAGAATATTTTTCTCTAAGCTATTCCAACTATCTGAACACACATTTCAGGAAGTGATACAAGATTAGAAACTATAAATTTCCGTTCCTTCCATTTAGCCCAAAAAGGCTGTCTCCGGAATCAAATGAATGATGAGAATTTGATTGGCGATTTTCGCTTCAAAAAATTTTCCCCATATCTAGGAGAAAGTATATCGAAGAAATAAGATTCTGTCATAAAATACTGTTGGCCATTTTGCCTCTTTAAAATGCAATACAAATGTCTGAAGTAACTTTATCATCCTCTCTTTTTTTCTCTCGCTTAAAGTCCAATACATTCAAATCTTGACAATTGCTGAGCGAGCAAGATGGAAAGTGTAGAGTTTGGGAGAAAAAATTCTTCTTCTCTTCTCTCCATTATTGAACGATATTTTTTTTCTGGTAAACTTTGCAAAATTTTTATAAATAATTCGATGAAAAGGATTGAAAAATAGCCTGAATCAATCATATTTCGTTTCCAGCAACAGCTAGGCAAGCAGATTTTTTTTCATCTTCTTCCAAAAGAGAATTGTCTGTGTATGTGCCTGTATGTATGCAGTGGAACAATTTTTTTACCTCTCAATTTTCTCTCTCTCTCTCTCTCTCTCTCTCTCTCTCTCTCTCTCTCTCTTTCCTGCATATTCCCCCTTATTGTGACTAAGTTTACAATGTGAATTCTCAGATCATCGACAGAATAATAAATGTTCAAGCATTCAGCTAATTCAGAAGTCAATAGCGTTCTGCATACATGCACAATACATATTTTGAAAGCATATAGATAAGTTTAAAACGAACAAAATTTCTCCGATCAATATTCTCACTCACTTTACAGATCTTTTCTTTTTATACACTTCTTCTCATACACACACACCAATATACCAAGACTATCACAGATATCATTCATTTTCCCCTTTTATTCATGATCTTCCAACTGACAACTCAATTCGATTCTATTTGCAAATACATGCTCTTCACCGAAAAAAGGAGCCTCCATCGTGCATATATGAATGTATACATGTATAACACATGAAGAGGGTACAGATAGGGTTCATTGCTTTCATCTTATTTTCCATCTTCTTTTTCTAGGGAATCAAGATTAAATTTTAAAACAAACCTCAACAAGAAGAGGCAGATATCTAGAAATCAAAATTGAATATGTCAATTACCACTCGAAATGTGATTGCAGCCACCAACATACGCTCATACACAAACACTTCCAATGTACTGTAAAAGCAAATACCATAAGATGGTTGAGAGAGAGAGAAAGAGATTCTCATGATGGAACAAAAGATTGTATGTGTGAAAAGAATGTTGTATTCTCAAACACTCTCTAACTATGTTATTCCCTATTCCCTATTCCTCTGTCATGTTCGAGTGCATGTGTATCTGTGTACAAATCTAAGAAACTAGAAAAACAATCATCAAATTGGAAATAAAAGCTCGAAAATGTTGATGAAACATATTATTCCTTCCCTCTACTTGATTCTTCTTCTTCTTTATCAATGGTTGGACGATGGGTCGATTCAATTGTGATCAGCCTGTCTATGTGGAAATATATCACTCAATTTTACAATCAACTAAGCAGCCAAATTTTCTATCGATTCTCTCTCTTCCTCCTTCCATGGTTGCCAGCTTTTGATCACTTTCTTCTTATCCATGGTCCCATGTTGAATCGAAGAGAAGATTAATGACTTACAGATACAGTTTGGGCACATATATAAACACACACACAGTAGTGGCCATCGTTTACTGGACCATGGACACTAAAGTAGTGTGTATAGAAAGAATGAAAGGAATATTTCTTCACAATTCACTAGTTTTATCGCTCTCATGTTGAGAGTTTCTTTTTTCCAACTCAAATGGCAACGATTTTTCGATTCCTCTACTTTCATACACTCACATACAGAAGCAAACTCTTTCCAGAGTCCCATGATGACAGCAGGGTAAAATTTGGATGACCATCTAGTTTCACTCTACTTTGATCATGATACTCTCAGTTTATCGGACAAAATTCAACTCACAAAAATGAGGGCCACTTTGAAACACACAATTACACTGTTCATTTATTTTTCACTGATTTTTCTCTTCGCTCTTACTGTTTCTCTTTCGCCTTTCAACAAAAATAACAGTTCATACAACAAAGTGATGCGTAAAATAATGGAAACAATCATTAAAGATGAAACTCTTTTCCCTTATTGTTTACGATTCAAGTTATATCTACCAGGATCAGAGAGAGATACCTCCAAAATTGGATGCCTCGACTATGGTGAACATGTAGTATATGAGGGTTTCCATACGCTCAAACTGGTCAACATGGTCAGAAAATTCTCAAAGAAGCTTATAGAGATGAGAATGTTCTCTTTGTTCTGAGCAAGGAAAAAAATGTAAAGAATTCGAAAAAGATTTGATGAGAACATTCCAGCTCAATGATTCGTTGACCTGATCAAGAGAAGCGTTTTTCAGTGATCAAGAGTATAGTAAACAGATTCTTCAGTAAATAACTGACACAAAAGCAATAGGATTAGCGAAAACCGTGATTAGTGAACTATCCAGCTATGTGGCTATGATATAATTTCTTCAATTCACTGTTGAATGCCGAAGGGACATGCAGACAGCAGCATTTTTCCAGTCGATCATTATCTATTTTTTTGATGAATGAAATGTTTCCACTGAGCTTGATCAGTATCATTTGAAATATCATCAAGGGAAATTAGAGAAAATCTGGAAATATCCTCATTAAAATCGTAGATGAAGTCCAGTGGAAGGACTTATGGAGGGTATAGATGAGTTAGTGGTGACAAAATTCAAGAGCTAACCAAGGAAGCTCGGTTTCATCTTGAATCTGAATGTTTTTTCACAAATTTAGGAATAAAGTATGAATTCTACAGAAGCTCATGAAAAAATTTATGCTGAGTTTTTGGTAAAAAACCTTCCATGGATGTAGTTGATCAAGTTCGTGATCATGCATTGAGCAACTATTAAAGATCAATAGATATTATTGAAAAAGGAGATCTGGTATCCGAGATTCACTTGGGTTTTCTTGAATCACTGAAACGTCAACATTTGATAACATATTATGATACATGTATGTTTCGTTAGTGAATGTTGAACGGAAACTGAGTCAATGAAACTTCTTTTATAGCTGAAAAATTGTGAGCACATACAACTCAGCTGTTGAATCACAAAGATATCAAGAATTCAAAGCGTTTTGAACAATTCATCACCTCAAACCAAGACAAACTCATGTAGCATTTAGCATTGATAAACAAATTGATCCATCAGATTCGTTCCTCTAAGAGAACTTGAAGGTACTTAGAAGGAAGATTTCTAATGGATTTTTTTTCAAATGAGCTTTGTTTCTCTTCAATATTCGATCAAACTGAATTTGAAGTTCACTAAGAGAAAAGATGACCCAATCATAATACTCAATTCCATCACATTAACAGTGGAAAATTGTTATCGAAAAATAAGCTACACCTACTGTACTAGTTGAAATCCTATTATCAAAAGATCCCTCAATGATTCAAATGAAATAGCTTTCTCCTGCGAAGAAGAATCAAATATCGAATTTTAGCTTTTCTGCTCTTATCAAGAGAGAAACTTTTGGGAGACGAATATAGCGAGACAAGAGTAAAGTACTCACAAACTCTGGGTATATCGACGACCTATCAAAGCCCCTTATGGGTACACAAATGTATTCCAAAGTCTATCAGTGATAAGTTGCTATACCTAGCATTACACTCATCAGAAGATGCTGAACCTTAAAAACTCCCAGATAGCAATGGCAAAACGGTCAAGAAGTCAAAGTCAAACAAATTTTTTCTCCAACTGAATTTTGTATCATATCATTGTGATTCAATAAATCCTCCCTCCTCAACACCACCATTAATGAAACCGCCTACCGATTACAATGTCTGCCTAATCCTGTCTAAATAATTGAAGATTTTTTTCTCCTCCACAAGTTCGTTAAAATGCCCTCAAGGCATACCAATTTACAATAGGTGTCAGTGTTGAGCATAATTAATTTGAGCGCCAATTGCTATGTCAACGCATGTTGAGCGCACATGTTGAGATAAAGAAAAAAGTTTATCTTTCAGTTTTTGAGTATTTTTGTTGTTGGTTGTTGTTATTGCTTGAAAGAGTCAAAAAAGGTTCAGATTTTTTTCTCGGATTTTCAGATTTCGATCTTCTTCTTTTTTGATTATAATTTACCTGGTCAACTAGCTTAGTGATGGATGACTAACTTGGGTACATATTATACCCTGAAAATTTTGGCTACTTGATACTGTGTTTATCGATAAACTTGGTTGCTTTTTTGTTGGTGTTTGGTTCGATCATAAAAAGTGTCTCAATATAATTTGGCGGGATTAATTGTGTACATATCTTGAAGCCATGTTATCATATCTGTGATAAGGTTAGTGTTTTCTTTGTGTTTTGATGTTTTTTGAATTTCATGTTGAACAATTTTCAATATCATCAGTTTCCTATTCGATTACAGCTTCTTATGATCAATATTCACGATGTCATCAAACTTTGAAAACGACATATCAATGTCTGATGGAGAGGAATCTTCTGAAACTGATTATAATTCAAATGAATCATCTCATGATGATGATAATTCTTCTGTATCTTCTGGTGGGGTGAGTTGTAGATGAATTTTTTTCCCAGTACATTTCTAGCAAAATGATCCAATCTTCTCTCTTGTCTTCTGATTCCTTGATTGTAGTATGAAACATTCCGTGATTTTGATCAGGACAAGATCATAGTTGACAAGTTACGCCATGATATCAAAGCAATGTCAATTTTTGGTGAAGCCATGGAGAGAATGTTTGGCTTCAGTTTTGTACACATTGGTCTGCCTCCAAACAAAAATTCGGACACTAATAATAATAACAATAAGGACATTGGCGAGCTTCTTAATCCATCAGTTATTCGGCATCAAGATGGTAAAGAAGAAGCAGTCGATTTACACATACACATTGATCGGCATCGCGTGGCTGGTAAATTGGAACGATTCATTGCTGGTCACTATTATCTGATGAAAACACGCCGAGATCAACTTATAAGTTCATCGTATACCCAGATGGTTGAATCTCGATCTTACTCTCGCCATCGTCCTGTGGTGAGCATAATCATTCACTTTGGTCTATTGGGTAAAGTTGCCGATTATCTGTGTGATAATTGTATTTTCACCAGATATCAGCAAGAGTTCTACTGTAATTGTTCATCTGTTCGAAACAAAAGGAAAGCAAGATACACTGATAGTACTTGTATTCTATTTATTAATCTGGAGAACTTTTTGGTTGGAAAAACGTTCAAATTTGATGAATTCAGCCAATGCTCCGAAAGATTGCAACAAATGCTATCATTACTCGCCTATCCATGTGGTTTTGTTCGAAAACATTATCGGAAAAATGATGTTCATGAAGATTTGATGGAATTTTGTCTACCTGTGGTCAAGATGAACAGAAAAAGGTATCGACGTGGGCCGTTATACGTAAGAGATGGTGTCAGTGCTGGAGTGGTCAGTGCAATTAAGAAAACTTTTGAACTGATAGAGTATGTGAGAGATGAAATGCGAAATGAAATTGGTTAAAATTTTGAATATGAATGACCAGTGGAAATTTCAATATTTATGATTTATTAAAATTTACCGATTGTTTAATGATTCTCACTTTAACTCAGTTAATTTTCGATCGAGGCTCAACTTCTCCATTTGTCAATCACTGAATCGAATTGAGGTGGCTACAAGAAACTTCCGATATTATATCTGTTTTGAAGAAGCTTTGTCCGATTTTCCAATCAAACTGGTCAACTTTCATTGTAATCTATCTCAAAGAGCTTGTGTACCGATCAATATGAGATGTGAATATTTCGAGACATGTTCATAGTAAATTCTGAGCTTGAAATGCAACCTGATAATCTCTCAAAATTCTCTTAAGTAGGAAAATGACCATCGAATATAGGGTGATAACCACCAATCAAGTGGACACATTTGGTAAAGTAGTTGTCCACTTTTTTTTCTGGCCATCTTCTGAACTTTCGATACTCCATTTCACTCTCCAATCTTTTCCACGAATGATGTCTTAAATAATAACTGTTAAGCTTGAGAAGACATTAGGGAAACTCATTTGGATGGAAGCATTAACCCCATAATTTATCAAGATATGGAAGCTTCCATTTCAGCTGGACATCTTTCGATCGGAGATGAATGCAATGAAATGTTGGCCACTTTAAGTGTTTACTTCTTTCACAGATGAGAAAAAGAGGAGCATTACGCAGAATTGAAACTCTCCCATGAAATAGAAAGATAGATACTGAAAGAGATAGTAAAAGGGAGAGAGAAAGAAAGAGAGAGAGAGAGAGAGAGAGAGACCAATTTCTTGACCATTGCAAGAAAGATGGACAGCTCATGGAAAAGTTTTCCAATGATAGTCGTTATCATTGTCGTTTTTCTCCTTTTTCCTCAGATGACAAGTGAAATGAAAATGATGATTCCCAGAAAGAATGATCCGGATGTTTTTATGTCAAAATTCATGATAAGATCAATTTTTCTCTCTCAATTTTTGGGTAGAGAGAGAGAATCAGTTTTTGGTCTGATGAATACGGTGCTAAGTAGTTGGAAAAGACAGCCAATAGAAGAGAGAGAGAGAGAGAGAGAGAGAGAGAGAGAGAGAGAGAGAGAGAGAGAGAGAGAGAGAGAGAG
>QZCP01000348.1:7252-46581 GCA_003956705.1 Brevipalpus yothersi
CTCTCTCTCTCTCTCTCTCTCTCTCTCTCTCTCTCTCTCTCTCTCTCTCTCTCTCTCTCTCTCATGAGGTCCTACAAGTTGTGATACAAGAAAAAGGGAACTCAGTGGGGAATCTGTATGGTGTCTTGAACTGATAGCAATAGCTGTATATATGGTGTGTGTGTGTATGCTGGAATTCATGGACGATATGGAATTGATTCGGTGGGACAAAATCAAATCAAACTTTCGAATCAGTTGACGAAATTTTTCAACCGGAAACTATCTTCAGGAGAGCGTAAAAATGTAATGAGTTGACCTGATCGACGCTAACTTTTTTCGAGTCACAACAAATCGAATGTTCAAAATGAACACATACTATTGATGCATATTCATTAATTAGTGGGACACTTTTTCGGGCTTATAATAACTGTTCTTCTATGAACTTCACATTATAATTATTGTTACATACTTTTGCCATGAAATCGACCCAAATATCAGTGCTTGTGCTACAACTATTCCTATCAATATTTCTCTTCTCACCGATATACTGTAATAATGTGACATCAATTGCCAAATCAGCCACTTCGTCCACTGTTAGTGACAAAAATGTTCTTCCAGTCTCATCAAATTCTTCACCAGTTACACCGGTGCCAGTGGTCAACAGTGGTCCAGTGAAGGTAGATGCTGCTAAAAGTGGCTCCACAAAACCGAAGAAAGGAAATTACAATAAAAATCATAATTATCAACGAAGTTTCATGGTATCTTCGGGAGTAAGACCCTATGAATATGGATATAATACTGGAATTCATCCATACAGCTATTCATGGTCTGATCAAAGGGGACAGAATCCAAATCAAAATGTGATGCAAGGTTTCAATGAGCCGTCCATTGCAGGTGAGAATCTCGTAACAAGGCAAATTATCGCTGTTAGCATTGATTGTTTGAATGTTTGAGCTTAAATTTTCTGTCATCATTATTGAATTATGTTCTTGATCACCTAAAATTGATTGGTTTACGATGAAGAAGGAGCTAAGCTTCTTTGATAGTAGACAAGTATCTTAGTTTAATGAGCTCTACCATATTGATCATCAACAACTTCAATTAAAATAATGAGACCAGAATAGAAAAAATATCTCAAATCTTGTATCATAATTCTGGTACTTTTTTCCCCCCAAATAATCAGCTCCTGACGATAGCCTCAACACAATTCCATTGGAAGGTGGTGATGATGGTGGTGGAGAAAGTGCAAATACTGGAGATCTGCAAGGCATACTTGCCAACACTAATGATTTTGGTGGTGATTCGGCTGCTGATACCGATTTTCCTATTCAAGATAATCAAGAATCTTCTGGACTCGGTATACCAGATTTGAACAGTAAGTGACCTTTGGCTTGTTTGGAATTTCAGAATTATTGCTAATAATTATAATATTTTCTACTATCGACGATCTCAATCCAAAGTCGGAAGCAGTGACAATAATCCATTCAGTATGATGAGCTCGCTGGCATCTGAGGACAATTTTATCGGAGTTCCAAGGCAGAGCCAAGTGAATTATGGAAACATTTGGTGACACTGAATTTTTCATTCATTAACTTTCTGATTTAGATTGAAAATTTTTTTCCTTCAGAAAACCAACGTTCTATCAATGACAACTCACGACAACACCTCATATTTTGATCGACTCCATGTTGAACTCTCCTGTAATGAGTTACTTTAAGCTTTGAGCACATGAAATTGATCAATATGATTAAATTTAATGGCCATAATAAATGGCTGATTAATTTTTTACTTTTAAATCATAATTGGATTTTTTTTTTCGATTTTTTACTCACATTTCCCAAACACATGCTTCGGTGGAACGATTTTCCACCAGTAAAAAAATCAATCAAATAGATTAATATGTATATCTAATATGAAAAATCGTCTCATTTATTCATCTTGGAATACTTCAAAGCTCCACTCACGATTCTGCATCAATGATATTCTGAAGATCTTTCTTTGTTTTCCATAGGCAACAATTTTTCAATTGAAATAATTGAGATGAGTTCCCAATAGAACAATAGTATAACATTTCTGGCCATAAGGGAGACTTTATTTTTTAACGAGTTTTGTCAAAACGTTTAAAAACACTCCTTTTCGGTTCTTTAAGGTGGACTATCAACTTATTTTGGCAGCTAAAATTCTGAACCTTACGATATAATTGTCAGATGAATTTTTTTTATTGTTAAATTAGTTAATATTTTGGGCAAGATATCACTAGACCTGAAAAATATCGCTCATTAATCAAAATATTTCGACAAATTTTCATCCAAAAAGCTCACTTAAAATTCACATTAACATCCCCCCTTCAGCACTCACGTAATCTGAGGTGTAAATTCAACTTCTATTCCGTATCAGATAGCACTAGAAGAAGTAAGCCTAATTATGAATGCAAATTTTTAAACTAATGAACACCAAGATCATAAAATTAAGTGACAAAAGTGAGAGGAAAAGAAGAAATTCAATTGTGGTTATATCACAAAGGATCTGAGTCATGCATCAATGTTGTAAAGCATCTCTCTTCATTCTCATCCTAACCATTGGTAAGAATTTAATCACAACTCAATTTCAGAGGAGAAAAAATACACAAATTCATTACGTACATCTATGGTGTATATTCAACCATGTATATACCTAGATACACTTATACACTTACACATCAACGATTGGCGTTAATATGTAATGATATTGATTAAGAATGAATTCTTTTTCTCTCTCTCTCTCTCTCTCTCTTCTCTCATTCCAAACTCATCAGTGATACCAAATCAATCAAATCAAACGACCAATTCACCAGGACCTACAGGTCCACCGAACAATCCATCTCAAACTACTGTTTCCGGCCCAACGACACCAGGCCTCCTCCGACGTATAGCACAGTATTTGAAAATAGCCTACGAAGAGAATAGACTTGGAGTGAAAAGTAGTGCGAGGCAAATGAAGGAAGAGGTATTGAAATCGATGTTCCTGCATATTAAAGAGGTGATAACAAAAACCTGTGAATTTTTAAAATCCAATCCAATATATTCAAAATATGCCCAACCTATGTGTGAGGCAATACAAAAAATTGCCAACGAGGCCGGTATCACTTCTGGTACTGGTCCCAACGCTGGTCCTGGTGCTGGTCCTGGTGCTAATTCTGGCGGTGGTCCTAATCCTGGTCCCAGTGCTGGTCCCGGTATGCAGGGAGGCCCAAAGCCTGGTGGTCCAGTTGTACCGACTCCCCAAGTCCCATCACCAGGATGGTGATTAGTGGTAAAAAAGAATGAAATTATGGGTGATATATGACTACTATTTTGACCTTAAAGTAGATTGTTTTATGAGGTTTGTGCGTGTGTGTGTGTTCAAATAAAATCATAACCTTATTTTCATTTTAACTAACTAGCCATAACTAGCCATGGCACCAAGCTAATGCCCTGTATTCTCGGTTCCTTTTGCTTTGTATATTTACCATGATGAGATGGCAATGTTCAGGTCTTTTGAGAACATTTAAGAGTCAAACCAGGAGAAGAGAGGAAGAAACTCATCTGTAGATGGACGTTTTCTCTCGAATCACTTCATGAATTGGGAAAAATTTGATTCATCTTCTTCAAATCTGTTCACTACATTGTAACGTTGTAAGATTAGGTTCAATGGAATATTCTCCTAAATGATAAGTTAAATCACTGGTCAAACGCATAATAAAGGCTCTGCTTTATATTCACACACCAGGCATTACTTATCGAAGATCTTAAGCGGGAGACTTCTTGGCGAGAAAAGTATTCCAAAGTCTTTACATTTTAGTTACTGGACGTATATATCACGAGATCTGATAATTTTCTATAGTTCAATATATGTATGTCTTGAATGGTTGACATGGGAGCCTTATGATTCGAAATGAAGCTGATGTTTGTGCTTCAAAATAGATACCTTCGTTCTTGTTTCGAGACCTTAAGTGAATATAGTTGGCTTTCGATCGAGACGAAGGAATGGAATGAAAGTAAGAGCAAAGAAGTTTGTACGAGAAGCTGAGATGAGGTTGGCCTGCCAAGTTCCTATTAAGAAAGGTAGAGTGAACATATTAGTGAAAAACTGAGAAATTATCAACTTTTTGTTATCAAAAAAACGTCCAATTTAGTGATGTGAAAGCTCTGCGCTTACGCTTTTGTTAGTTGTTATATATTCCAACTTGAAGTGAAGTTTGATAATGAGATGCCACCACTGTAAGCTCATTAGATAGGTTGAAATGGAGAAAATTTGATTTGAATTATATCAATTTTTCTTTCTTTTTGCAATCAACAAGGCTGCATAGTTTCTTCTTGAATAATAAAAATCATCTCTCTCATCTCCATCTTCATTTTAATTTCGAAAGATGCCGATCTGTTTGTGACCATGATATGTGCTGTGTCTTCACAGCGTTTATTGTTCTTTCTCAACCCAATGTTATCAATTGAAGAGAATTTAATGGAATTCAATCGCTTAAATGATCAATCACATAAAATTTTGATCAAAAATTTCGTCAATCACACTTTTCATAAGCCTTCCATCTTCACATCATCAATTTGAATGTTTCCGATCCCAGCATCACTTGATGATTCGATATTTTTCCCTGAGTTGAGAAGATTATACCTCCCAGTAACACTCAAATCTGGATAATTAATCAATATTTGAAGTGTTTAATCATATAAGCAACTACTTGTATATTGGGTATTATTGCTGGGAAGGCAAGGCTAATTGGGTTCATAGATGAAAGATCCCTATCTGAGCCCTTGAAGCTTTGGCTCCGAGAAAAATAAAGGTCATAGGTCAACGAGATAAGCTTGATGACAATAATTTTACGGCTTATTTTACGGCTTGATTATCCTTAACTGTTACCAATATCATGCATGCCCTGTGAACGATATATTACTTCGATGGCCTCAGAGACGTTTGAATGTTCATATTTCAACCAAATAATGTAGTAATCGAAAAATGACCAAATCTTGTTCGTTATTTAGCAGAATTCGAGGGTTACTCGACGCTGGATACCTTGTTTCTTTCTCAAAACGGTAAAAAGGGTTCTGGTCAACGATTAGAATTTGTTATGATTTATTTCTCATTTCAATTCAAATTTTACCAATTTATTTGAGTGAGCACTGCATCGGATTTGGTTGAATCTGACAGGAAAATCAAACGAGATTCGTATTTTTTGTTAAAAAATTTTTTTCCTCCTGCAAAATCTGAAGCAATCCTCCAACCATTATTGGACTATATTTTGATGATTGATAATTTTGATAATCAATAGATTTATGGCTATTTATTGTTGAATTGTGTGTGGCATGTAATTATTTCATTTTATCAGTCGTTCCTACTCAAACTTGTTTCTTTGATTGTTTCCTGTTTATGGGATTGTGTTCAGGAAATAATGAGAACTATGTTTCCGCAAGTTTTTACATGATGAAGAGTTTTCCATACTTTGTATTCAGATTGATATCGATATCATATTTGGTCAGAAGAATTCATTTCACCAAGAAAATATTACCAAATATCATGCACTGTTTTATTCAGGTATCATGCTCTCCATGTCAGATCAGTATATCAATATAGCTTGAGTGTCATTTATTTATTTGAAAATTTTGAAGTTCAATTTAGAGTCAGAAGCTAACCATGAGTTAGCAATCAATGACCAATCATTCAACCGGAAGTTGATAGTTTGAGTCCATTGTGCTCTTACTTTCCTCGATTACACACTATTAGGCGGGTCTTTTCCAAACATTCCTGAGAGATAGTTTGTAATAGGAATTGGTCTGCAATTTTTCTCTCTTACCTTCAATGGATGATTTTTTTCGCAAACTTTATAGATCGTGAGTGGTACTTCAATGCAAAATTTCTACAAATTTTATGAAAGATTATCATGAATTTTCACAATAATAAGGTAAAATATAGAGCATACCCATGTGTAGTAGATATCAATATTCTTCCAACAATTTTTTCTGAGAAAATAATCTAGTACAATAAACTTTGACTCTAAGGAATGAATCTTACACTTCATCTTTCTGAGAACCGATGAATTTGTATTTCAGACACCCTCTTATCTCCTCCTCTCCCGGCTTGGAACCGAGATGTTTCTTGGATGAGTGGAAGAAAAATAAGCAAGAGATTGATGAATTCTGAAAAAGAGAAACTTCTCACTTTGAGGCAATGATCAGCATCGTTTTTGAATTGTACAACCAGTTCAGATTTAGGTAAACACTTGCCCGAATCCCCTGGAACAAATTGTCTCATTGCCTCATCTAGGGCAAAACCTATTACAATGGAAGATAAAATGTAGATCGTAGTGATGTGTAGTATACCCATTTTTATTAGAGAGAATCGATGTTGGATGGTCAATACGTTTAATTAGAAAATTGAGAGATATTAATGTGTGACAATCCAATTGAACTTTTCCTTTCTATACTGGAGTAAACTTGATACTTAATGACTCCAGGTGTTTTTAATTAAGCGAATTTCAGTGATTTTCCATCAAAACTTTGAGAATATATATGTAGAACCTTCATGGATGATCCATGATTCGCATGTCCTCCTGATTCCCAGTTTCATTCCTCATAGCTCATAGAATTCTCATAGCTGTCATTGAATTCAATGATAAATGGCAAAGAAAAAACACCAAAATATCAATTGAGGTGAAAAAGTTTTTGGGTTCTGTAGACGTCATTGCAGTGGAGTCGTTTGATAAATAAATAGATAAATAAACAATATCAAGAAAAGTGAATCAAACTCTACCCAATGGAGGTTTTTCTCCTTATCCAGAGGTGCATCTAATCGAGCTTCATCTTGAAGAAGAGAGAAATTCAAGCCACTAGCATGCAAAACTTGTATTTCATTCTCGAAATATTGGTGGAAGAAGATCCAAACTATATTACTAACTAAGCTAAGACCATGAAAAGTTGAGCCCATTATGGGTTAAAGCTTTGAATTTTTCAACCCATTGGTATCACAAACGGCCGTTAAGGCCGCAAGACACCCTAAATTAGATCAAAATAGGCAATGGCTGCTAGACAAGCTCTCAGTTCATAATGAATACATTAGATGCATAAGATTATTCAGGATAGATGAGACGAAAGAATGAGAAATCAATTTTACTAAGGTTCCTCTCAACTGGAGAAGAACAATCCATTGTGTCCGAAAAATGGACAGAATTTATCTTTTTCAGATGCTATGGATAAAAGAGGATGAGATGCAAAAGCGAAGGGATCGTGAAGATTCTGGAGGCTTAGGCCAATCATTGGCCGAAGCGATATTCGATTGATGTGGATCTATCTGGTCCCTCGAAGTTTCAACTGCGAGAAAAGGTCATAGATCAACGTTATAAGCTCAATGATAATCTTGAGAGCTTGATTATTTTTTGCTGTTACCACTGTCTTGCATGCTTGTGAGCATTAGGTACTCTTCAGATTGTGAATTCGAATGACAGTCCAGTACACTACTTCGATGGCTACAGAGACTTTTGAATGTTCATATACGAACCGAAGAGTTATCCAAAAATAGCCAAATTTCGTTTATTATCAACCAAAATTCAATAGACACTTCGTGTTGAATACTCTCTCTCTCTCTCTCTCTCTCTCTCTCTCTCTCTCTCTCTCTCTCTCTCTCTCTCTCTCTCTCTCTCTCTCTATCAAGCCATCTACAGCCGTTTTGGCATACTGGCATAGTGGTCTTCAAGTTTTACTCTTTCTGAGTTCAAAAGTCAGGTTTTCATGAATTGAAGAATTTACTTCTGGTTCTCTTTATCTTGATCATTGAAAGGGAATGGAGTTCATCAATTATAGATAGATGATAACAGAAAGAGGGAATCAAGAAAAAATTCTTTCTGGTATGATGGCCTGAAACTTGATGATTTCTGACTCGAAATTTCAATATTCCTGGACCACGGTGAGAGGATGTGTTCACTTTGATCAAAATCGTAATTTTCGATAGTTATAACCGAGAACTGCATTCGGGTCATAGTACTGGATGAAATGCTGCCAATTATCCAAGCAAAATTTGAATTTTTCTCGGTGTAGGTGTCCAATCTTTTGGACATTCAACTCCATTACCTGATTATTTTTGTTTCCTCTTTGGCCAAGTGATGGCCAATCGACTGGTCCTTGTGATGGTAGTTTTCTAGAGATGAAAATGGAAAATTGAAAATATGGAATTTGGTCGAAAGAGATAGCTTGGGAAGGAAAGATTTGTACTCACCCATTTTTCGCGAAATGCGTCCAAATTTGCATGATTCTTATGCTCAACTCATCATCGGTTCTGTTGAATTTTTCTGGCCGAAGGAGGGGAGATCCAAATACATATTGAAGTTCATCCGTGTGACATGGACCTATCTCTTCAGGATCATCGGGGCAATATGATGATTTCGGTTTTGTGGTGTGTAGATAGTTGAAAACAGATGAATTCTCCCCAGAAGCGTCTGAAACTAGACTGCTGAACAAGTATGTTGAGCACTGGAAGTAGATATCATCAGCGAGTTCCAAAGAAGCGATTTTGATCTGGTTAGCTGTTCCATTTTTATAGGGATCAAGATAAGTGTGAATAAAAAATTCAGCTGACGTTTGATTTTCGATGAGAAATCTAACCGCTGCACTTGCATTTGCATAAGTAGGGGGATAGTTTGGATTCTTGAGCCAATCGAATGGAGGATAATTGGTATTGAGAATGTAAGCTATATCGTTTTTCTCGGTCCCAGCAAGCAGATTCTTATCGATGTTAAAATTTCGTGTTTTCAGGGCTTGAATGGTTGTGAGAGGTAATACATCATCACCGATGATCGGTTGGAATGGGTTAAAGGCCCAAATATTTCCAGATATGATTGCAGAACTTTCATTTAACAGGCGCTGAGTTTCGATTCTTTGCATGCAACCTAAAATATTCTCTCCCCAGCAGTCCAAATTCCTGATTACATCCTGAGATTTTCTGATCAAAATATTACGCTGTTTTTCACTGTAGAGAGGTACACCACTCTGCATGATGGCATTTTTGAAAAGATTTCCAGAAGATTTTGACAGTAGATGGAGACCAACTGACTGGGAACCGGCACTGTTACCGAATATCGTCACACGAGATGGGTCACCTCCAAAAAGATGTATGTTCTCTTTAACCCATTCTAAAGCGAGTATCTGATCTCGAAATCCTAGGTTTGATTTTATATTGGAAACGTTGTTCCCTGCATACAAGAATCCAAAAATCCCTAATCGATAGTTGAAGCTCACAAGAACTATATCATGATAGGCTACGATTGGATTGGCACTGTAATACGTCATATCACCCGAAAAAAGAAGGAAGTATCCGTAATGTATATACACCATCACAGGTAAACTTTTTTTCTTGAGAAAAGATTTTTGAGGGACAAATACGTTAAGGAATAAGCAATCCTCACTTTGAGGCTGATCCCTGAGAAAGTGCAAGAAATGAGCATCTATTATCATCTATCCGAGCTTCAATCTGATCAAGATGTGTACTCACTGCGATGGTTGAACGCACTTGGGCCCATATTGGGAGCCGTCGATCGGAACCGACCATTTATCAGGTCTTATTGGTGGTAGAAAACGGTATTCACCGACAGGAGGTCTTGCATATGGTATTCCTTTATAGCTTAGCACATTAACTCCTCGATATTCAGTGATTGATCCATCGATAGGTCCATTTGGAGTGACAATTCGAGGAGCTCGATCAAAACCAAAACAACTCAAAGGCTCGAGAGACGAGATGAGAAAAACTATTAGAAGACATTTATTCATGATGAAAACCTCTGAGAAAACTTAGAAATAAATGTAACAGTTTATCAATTAACCGACAGTGAGTTTGATTCTTGAATCCTATTCACGATAAAATGAAACTCATACTACTTGAAACGATGGAACTGAATGTGAATACTATTTTTCTACTCCCCCTGTCCTCGGTTTGATTTATTTGTCTCAAAAACTCACTAAGATTGCAATATCGTCCCTTGCTGATAATGTCACAGTCTTCAACACTGATTCATAAGTAATTAGACTGCAATTTTCATGATATTCCAATCTACCCTCATCCGGGAGAAGAAATATTTCTCTACTTTCTTCATTTTGCATGAAGTCCCAATCATGTGGAAACTATTCATTTTCTTGATGTTATACGAGGGTATTCAAACATGCTGAACATGAATGTATATATGTTCATACACATACCAGATATGTACATATTTGTTGATTACTCTACGATTTTCATTCTCATTAGGATGAGCTACATTCTACTCTCGAAGAGCGAGATAAGAGCCAGAATGTTCATCAATTCCCCTAATTATTGCATCGGCTTTTACAGTTACACTTGAGCGAACCGAAAACCGCAGCTCTGTATCACAGGAATTTGACTTCAATCAATGGCCTCATGAAAAGGTGTCCTTCAGGTTATCTCATCTGGAGAGAGAACAATTCTCTGTCACTATGGCAGGGGGCGAATTCGGGCTATCAAGCATAGACAGAGCTTGAAATTAGGGTAAATTGCTCAGCACATTGCTAATCAGAATCTTTACAATGGTTAGGGCGTATATATTCATCAAATATATGTATAATTGTGTGAAAGAGAGAGATAGAGATCTTCTCCTTTATATCTCTGTTAATCGTTTTCTGGGCTATCACTCATTTTTATTTCATTTCCATTCTGGAATGAAGAAATATCTGACGATTAGTGATTATCATTCAAATGTCATCAATCAGAATAGTGATCATTATTTGAAACAACTTCAAAATTAATTTCGGAAATGAGTGGGACCCAGAAGACAGCTTCTTTCCTCAACCATCAGAGGTATTAATTTGTCAAAACATTCCTCCGTGTCGGGAGAAATTTTTGTTCTGATGAAAAAGAATTTTTCTGAGATATTTTCCTCCGAGGAAGTTTCCAATATCGGATATAATTGGATTGATAAGTTTGTTTGATTTTCCCTGTCCATGCATGAGAAAAGTATTTGATTTTACGATATACTGTACTATACTGTACTATGATGCTCTCGATTGTGGAAACTGATCGGTCTTTGAGCATGATGAGTTAGTGATCAACGTATTATAGGCATCAGAAAATGCTCCAAATTAGTCATTCTAGAGAACATGTAAAATCAATCACCGTTATTCAGTTATCTTCCATACCAACAAGATGAGATCACATCTGAACATAAAAATTTGCATTCGAATCAACGACAATTAAGAAATGGTATTAATCACATTTGGAGAGATTTTTTTCTTGTGACTATGAATTATCATTATGATAGAAGGCAGTATGATCGCACACTGTCTAGCGATGGAATTTCTTCTCGATATTATCCACGAGAACAAGTGAATTTACTCAGCTCAAGACCTTCATCTTTACAGAATATGAATGTGAATTCTAGAGCTTCCGATATTACTTTATTGTTCTTTCTCAACCCAATGTTATCGATTGAAGAGAATTCAATGGAATTCAATCGCTTGAATGATCAATCACATAAAATTTTGATCAAAAATTTCGTCAATCACACTTTTCATAAGCCTTCCAGAATTCTAGGGTCACTTGACCTGACCTTCTCTCTTTCTCAAAACGGTAAAAAGAGTTCTGGTCAACAATGAGGATTTGTTATGATTTATTTCTCATTTTATCAAATTCAAATTTTACCAATTTATTTGAGTGAATAATGAAGAGTTTTCCATACTTTGTATTCAGATTGATATCGATATCATATTTGGTCAGAAGAATTCATTTCACCAAGAAAATATTACCAAATATCATGCACTGTTTTATTCAGGTATCATGCTCTCCATGTCAGATCAGTATATCAATATAGCTTGAGTGTCATTTATTTATTTGAAAGTTTTGAAGTTCAATTTAGAGTTAGAAGCTAACCAAAAGTTAGCAATCAATGACCAATCATTCAACTGGTAGTTGATAGTTTGAGTCCGTTGGTTTCTTACACTCATCACACACTATTTTATTGGCCTTTGCAAAGCATTCCTGAGAGATAGTTTGTATTAGAAAATAGTCTGCAATTTTTCTCTCTCACCTTCAATGGATGATTTTTTATCGCAAACTTTATGGATCCTGAGTGGCACTTCAATGCAAAATTTCTACAAATTTTGTGGAAGATTATCATGAATTTTCGCAATAATAAGGTAAGATATAGAGCATACCCATTGGTAGAATATATCAATATTAGACAAACAAAAATCCCTGAAAAAATAATCGAGTATAATAAACTTTGACTCTATAGAATGAATCTTACACTTCTTTTTCCATAGAACCGATGAATTTGTATTTCAAACACTTTCTCATCTCCTTCTCTCCCGGCTTGGAACCGAGATGTTTCTTGGATGAGTGGAAGAAAAATAAGCAAGAGATAAAATTTGATAAATTCTGAAAAAGAGAAACTACTCACTCTAAGGCAATGATCAACATTGTCTTTGAATTTTTCTATCAGGTCAGATTTAGGATGACACTTGCCCTTGGGCGGTGGAGTATACCGTTCTGTTGCCTCATCTAGGGCAAAACCTAGTACAATGAAAGATAGAATGTAGATCGTAGGAATGTGTAGTATACCCATTTTTATTCGAGAGAATCGATGTTGGATGGTCAAATCGTTTAATTAGAAAATTGATAGAAATTAATGTGTGACAATCCAATTGAACTTTTCCGTTTTATACTGGAGTAAACTTGATACTTAATGACTCAAGATGTTTTTAATTAAGCGAATTTCAGTGATTTTCCATCAAAACTTTGAGAATATATTTGTCATATTCAGTCGGTTGCATGAAGTTTGTTAGGTTTTTCATTCTGTCACAACAATAATATGAGATACAATTCATCCCCCTCCCGAAATAGTTCGAAACTTTAGCAGATGGTCACAAAATTACGACAAAGTCTAATGTTTCTTGATTGAATGAAACAGAAATGGAAAATCCCAAGAAGAATCCCCGAAAAAAGACCATCGATTTTAGGGCTGTGTGTTTAGAATCGTTTACAAAGAAAAATCAGAACATTTTTTAGGGAATACCCGAAAATTTTATGCATCGAGTAGTATTCATGGAAAATTCTTGGGAGCTTTCATAATAGTTAGATAAAAATTCCTGAGAATTTCAAAAGTCAAGGGCCAATAGTTTATGAATTATGGATTTTGTGAATATTTTGCCATTTTTCATTTCTGTTTTTGGTTAAAAAATGGCCTTCATCTCATCAACCGAATTATCCACCAATCAGTCTGATACAGTCTGCAACACAATCATCAATGCATCATCGGTTGAAAGTGATCAAGTCAATGAACAGAATTTGCGATCTATTCTGGGTGAGTTTAATGCAACCGGTATATGTTTAAGATTGAATTGAAATTTTTTGGATTCGGTTGATTGATAATAAGGAAATGGATGTCTTTCTTCTCCTTGTGTTCAACAGTGAAAAAGGATGATGATAAAGAGGACAAAGGTGTAATCATGCGGTATTCAACCGTCTCAAAGGAAGACACTTTCGGTAACTCAGAAGAGCTGGAGCCCGGTCGAGATGCGAATAAATTAATAGCGAACCAATTGGTAAGCGTTTCACTTCTTTTTCATTCATCAAGAATGGCTCTGAGATGTTTAGGTTTGAACCTCATCAATGTCTCGATTTCCTCCTCTTTCCCTGATCACTCTCGAATCATCAAATCCACCATCAGTGAGAGTTCAATCTAATAGAAGTCTCTCATGACCAATCTGATCAATCGTTCTAATGACGTTGTTAATTGTGAATTTTTTTCCCTAGGGTTTGGACGAATCTGTCCTCAGGCTCCATCACCAAGGCCGAAGAATCGAATCTTACTCTCTGAGGGACATCTGTAAGGAAAAATCGATGCTCGATGTCCATGGAATGCAGAGTGGCGGTGGAAAAGGGAAGACACATGTGAAGTGGTTAATCAATGACAGCGCCGGCGAACCTACGAGGGGATTAATACCAGTACCTGAACAAGCTATATTAGTAAGTTCACCAAATTGGTGGTACTTAGCTTCAGGTCCTACGGATGATTTCGTTACTCTTCGAGTAGACTTTCCCTTCTGGAACTATTCTAACCTCTATCGTGTGTCCCCTCCTGTTTTCCAACAATATCAATCTCATTCCTCAAGCAATCAACCCTGAATCGATTTTGTTCCACGGTGGCAAAATGGCTGGTCATATGAAAGTACAAGCTAAATCTCGAGGAATCGCTTCAAGTCTGGGGGAAAATTAATTCCGCTCACAAAACAGCTACAGTTGCCTGAACTATTGGCTATCTTTTATGCTGATGAGAGGGTTTATATAATTTACTCATATAAGTAAAATATTCAATTCTGAAAGCCCATTGTATCAAATTTTCTTCCAGCACTACTTCTTAAATTCGTTCGCTTTTTGCGATTTTTGCTCATTGTTAATGAAACCCGGCCACATTCCAGCTGACTCCTCGAATTTTTGTCCACCCTCAAAAAGTAGAGAGAGATCGTTTCGATGAAAAGTGAACTTATCCGACCGTTAAATAGGTTAATACGACCGCAGGTCTCATAGCATTGAATCCTTTCTCAATTTAACTAGATGCACCCCATAAGCTACACTACAGCTACATGTCATATCAGTACATCAATATAGCTTGAGTGCCATCCATTTATTTTGAAGTTTCAAAGTTCAATTTAGAGTTAGAAGCTAACTAAGAGTCAGCAATCAATGACCAATCATTCAACTGGAAGTTGATAGTTTGAGTCCATTGTGCTCTTACATCCTTGATTACACCCTATTTGATTGGCTTTCACCAAACAATCCTGAGAAATAGTCTGTATGAGGAATTTGCTTGCAAATTTTCTCTCTCACCTTCAATGGCTCATTTTTAGTCCAAACTTTGTGTTGTCTGAATGGTATTTCAATACAAAATTTCTACAAATTTGATCAAAGATTATCATTAATTTTTCCAAACAAAAGGTAAAATATAGAGCATACCCATGTGTAGTAGATATCAATATTCTTCCAACAATTTTCTCTGAGAAAATAATCTAGTATAATGAACTTTGACTCTAATTTAGAATTGAATCTTACACTTCATCTTTCATGAATTTGTATTTCAGACACACTCTCATCTCCTTCTCTCCTGGCTTGGAACCGAGATGTTTCTTGGATGAGTAGAAGAAAAATGAGCAAGAGATAAAATTTGATAAATTCCGAAAAAGAGAAACTTCTCACTTCAAGGCAATGATCAACATGGTTTTTGAATTTTACAATCACGTCAGATTTAGGATGACACTTGCCATGAGCCCCTGGAGCAGACCGTTCCATTGCCTCATCTAGGGCAAAACCTAGTGAAATGAAAGATAAGATGCAGATCGTAGTGATGTGTAGTCTACCCATTTTTATTAAAGAGAATCGATGTTGGATGGTCAATTCGTTTAATTAGAAAATTGATAGAAATTAATGTGTGACAATCCAATTGAACTTTTCCTTTTTATACCGAAGTAAACTTGATACTTAATGACTCCAGGTGTTTTTAATTAAGCGAATTTCAATGATCTTCCATCGAAACGTTGAGAATATAGAACCTTCATGGATGATGCATCATTCTCATGTCCTCCTGATTGCCAGTTTTATTTCTAAGTGGAGCCTAAAATTGAATGCATAAAGCATGGGGATTTATTGGAGAATACCCAGGGTCTGATTCTATCGAAACTTGTGAGATACACACCCGGTTGCATGAAGTTTGTTGGGTTTTTCATCCTACATCAATATCAATATTGCTGTATCACAGCAATAATATGAGGGGCAATTTATCCCCCTCCTAAAATAGTTGGAAATTCTAGCAGAAGGTCACAGAATTACGACAAAGTCTAATGCTCCTTGATTGAATCAAACAAAAATGGAAAATCCCGAGAAGAATGCCCGAAAAAAAGCCATCGATTTTAGGGCTGTTCGTTCACAATTGTTTACAAAAAATCAAAGCATTTTTTAGGAAATACCCAAAAACATCTTGCATCGAGTAGTATTCATAAAAAATTTTCGGGAGCTTTCATAATAGTTAGAAGAAAATTCCTGAGAATTTCAAAGGTCAAGGGCCAATAGTTTATGAATTATGGATTTGTAAAAATTTTGCCATTTTTTAACTCTGTTTTTGGGTAAAAATGGCCTTCATCTCATCAACCAAATGAGAAGAGGAACTAGATACCCAAAAGCTTCGAGCAATAGCCCCAAATTGTGACATTTTACCTGACCAATTGCAACTCTTGGGCAATACTATTTTCTCAGATCACTAGTAAAATCAAATTCTCTCCATTCCATGTAGCAAGTTATGGCAACAGGATCATTTTCTTCACCTCAATTGTTACCATCCAAGTCGTATAATTGTACTCCTTAATTCATATAATAACCTTATGTAAAGAGGAGAAAGACTAAAAATCGTTGAATGTTGGAATGGAAGATAGCCTAAGGTTAACCTAAAATTGGCTGAGGAGTATGAAATTGTGAAAAAATAATGGCTCATATCTGGAGCACACGATAAGAAACATCACACCTGATCAAGGCTAAGTTTAGAGGAAGTTATCTAAGATGAAGGGTTTTTCAGTAAAATATTTCAAACTCCAACAACATTCATTCCTCAATCTCATCCATGTAGATGCTACATGGTCGATGAAAATCGAGAAAATCTGAACTAGAATTTCAACTTATGTTCCAACCGTGCAATGTCTATCCTACATTCAGATTTTTATGGATACCAGATTGGGGAGAAAAATTTGTTTCACAGAAAAAGCATCGCTACAGAGTTTAATCAATTCAAACTTCGAATGGGTTACTCAAAATAACTAAGCATCGAAAATTTTGCTCTTCAGAATCTACCAAGCCATGTGGCCATTATTCAACTGGAATTTGATAATTTGAACCCAATTCGGCTCCACAACCTTTTGGACCACATGCATCCAAATTATTATTGATAATGCATTCCTAGAAGATAATTGGCATTAGGTTTTGAAATGAAATTTTTGTCTCTTACTTTGAAGGGCTTATTCTTGACCGGAAATCTATGTTCTCTCATTGGTTTTTCAATGCACCCTCTCTAAGAATCGGTTCGAAGTTTATCATGAGTTTTTCTGATTATGGATTATGATATAGCACATACCCATTGATAGTAGATTTCAATATTTTTCCAACAATTTTTTCTGCAGAAATGGCCAAATAGAGTAAACTTCGGATCTAATTCAGAATTGAATCTTACACTTCATCCTCATGAGTACCAATAAATTTGTGTTTGGTACACTCTTTCATCGCTTTCTCTCCTGGACTAGAACCAAGATGTTTCTTGAGTTGATGCAAAAAAATAGTTAAGTAGAAGGAATTGATGAGTGAAGCTACTCACTTCAATGCATTGATCCATTCCCTCTTTGAATTTCTTAATCATTCCAGACTTAGGATGACATTTACCGTTTGTCCCTGGACCAGATCGCTCAATTGTCTCATCCAGTCCATAAACCATCAGTATACAAGATGAGAAGTAAATAACAGCAATATAGAGTTTTCTCATTCTAAAACACTGAGATTTGTTCTATATGCAGGATTCTCTGTATGATTGATCAAAGAACTCGAGCAAAGAATTGTGATAATCGAATCAAACTTCTCCTTCTTATACTGCCAGAAATTTGATACCTCATTATTCCAGATGTCTTTAAATCACTTGAATCTAGTAATTTTTCTCCTAAACGTCAAAAATATCTATTTTTCTGGCAACAAGACACGCCTTTCAAAAAATTTCAGCTCTAACCGAACCAATAGTCCTTTTAATGAGCAAACTTCTGCCAAACTTGTCACTTTTGACAGTGGCTTGTTGTTAGGGAGAGAAAAATTCTGTTTTGAAACTTTTCCGAATCTCTCATTATTTCTCGAAATATTTGTAGAAGAAGATCCAAAATTCCATTTTTTCCTAGAATATTTTACTGAGAAAATACATGCTTGCTAGTTTCTCTAGTTCAGCTACAAAAATTCACTTTTCATGGGCTCATCTTACATGATCACTTTTTTCACACTTATTAGAGCTAGTTTCGATGAAAATATAAAGTATAGCATGAAGTTCAAGTGTTCTGAGGGGCCTAAATTTTTTCAAGTCAATGCTTCTGGAATTTTATTTCCTATATTATTCTTTTAGATTTTTCCCATAGTCACATGTGCAGAGTTTGCAGAGTTCACGCTGAATTTTAACATATCGAGTCTAAAAATTTATCTGCCTCTTTGGTAACATCGACTGTGCAATCCTCTTTTCGCTCCAGAAAGCGACTCACAATGCAGCCTCACAAGTCATTGAGTTAGTAATTCGAATTGCATAATAGTATTTTTGGACGATTCGATATAATTAAAAATCTGTGAAAATAGAAAGATCAAAACTCCACGAGAAAAACTCAATAGATAATAAGCTCCAAAAGTATATGAAAGAATAACAAAAAAATTATGCAATTTCTGGCATCGGTTCCAGATTAAGTAAGGCTTTAGCGAAAGGATTACCAGGATGAGCAATGGCTTGGAGGGTGGAATAAAACGCTCTCCTCTGTTGATCTTTGGGGAGCTGAAAAAGATAGGCAAGTGATTGAGATATTCAGAAAGATCTCAGTGGAAGAGTCGGAGCTCACCTCATCATAGAAGCTACAGCAGCAAAAGATGAAAAGTTCCTCATCTTGCTTATGAGAAAGGCCAACGCGCCCCATAAGGCATCGAAATCTTGTAAAGAAGAATCTAGATTAGATATACAAACTATGGTTGAAGTAACTTGAAGCACTTACAGATTACGAACCCAAACATTGGTAGAGACACTGATAAGAAAACAAGATATTGTCCACATTGCTGATGATATGGGTTGCATTTGTGTAAAACTTGAGAGAGACAACAAAATCCAGTCTCTTATTTTCGAGTCTTCGGAATGTTTGCGTAGAATAGTGAATACCTTTTTGATGAAAAAAAAATGTGTAAATCAGATTCCAATGACTATTGATGGATCAAAACATTGTTCAGAACAAACTAACCTTGTAAACAATTGAGCCCATATTTTGAGGTAAAATGTGTTGATTGACTAGAAATTCGCTTATTATTTTATTTAATACATCTTGGGTGGGTAGAAAATCGCAGAGTATGGAAGGAATCATAGCCGCTATCACATGAGATTCCTCTCGTCCACAATTTTTCATGCGATCAAATATCGCACGGACTCTCTCCATTGCAAACATCATGTCTTCATTCGGTTGGGTAGATCGAGAGTCACTTGAAAAGGATAATCCATCTGAAATTAAATGGTATAGTAAAAAGAATGTGAAATGGATGTAGAATTTAGAAGGGGAAATTTTCACTCACAGACGTAAATACAGGTGACCATTAGCCTTAGAGCGCAGAATGATTCGTTTCTGGTCAAATCATGCGACTCCAATTTATCCATCACTACCTTCATAACGATCTCACCATCAGCTATTGTGAAAATTTCGCAGCATATCATTCTTTCCAATCCATGACAAACGACTTCATATATTTCGGAATTGTTTGAAGAAAACGGTTGTAGAAACTTGACGCTTGCCTGAAAAGAAAATTGAGTTTGGTCAAAAGTCCTATGTGATTCAGACTCGAATACAAACTCACCTGGAATATTTTTTGAGGAAACGAATCTTCAGCAAAACAATCAGAAAAATTTTCGACAAGATGGAATGATAGATCCCACATAAGAACAACATGTTCTTCATTGTGACTGCTAGGCCTACGAGAGAAAAATGTTAGCAAAGATTAATTCGAGAATCATTCTTATACTCACAAGGAAGATTCATTCAGATGTTTCAATAAGTAGTCTGTTAAGGACGGTAGGAATAGGCTCTCTCTTCCTTCAGGAAGAATGTTTCTTTTCTCGAAAAGGTAAACAAGACCTCGAAGAGTGTATATTCTGGTAGGTAGGAATTGACTTTTCAGGCCTGCTTCTATCGCTTTTTTGCACTTCTCGATTGTTTGTTCTTGATCAATGGCTAGAACAGCAGCTGCTTTAGCGATCCCGAAAGTAATATAAGGAAGATTCATATCATCTTCGTTCACCACAGATAGACGAAACAGTTCCAGACAAGTATTGAGATACCATTCATATTGAGCCCGCTCGAAAAAAAGGTCTGACAGAAAGCATAGGGATTTACACACTTCGGCAATTAGTGGTAATTTTGTGAGATGAGTTCCAATCAATTGACCATAAAGTTCAAGAAGAAAATGAATGCATGACCCTAAATCAATTTGAGAGCTGTCTCGGACAGCAATCGTTTCAGTAAGGTCTGAGATAGTAGATGATGGTAAATTAAGGTTTTGATTAGTTGAGGAGGATGTTGAGGAACTCGAAGAAGTAGGAGAGGTATCGGATATCACTCCGATTTGTTTACGCAAGTATTCAACAGAGAACAACATTTTAGGAGAACTTTGTGAAACTGTTTCAATTTCATAAGTCGATCGATGGTTGGTGCTGAAATGATGCAGTATAGCTGATAGTTTTTCGCCAAATTTAGTATGCATAAAAGAAATTTGCTTTTTTGGACTATAGCAGATGGCCGGTTTCAAGGGATTGCCGACTTGAATGTTCAAAGAATGTAATATGAGAGATGTGATTCCACTGATTGCAATTGAGCCAACAAGCAGTTTATCATCCTGGGAAATATCGCCTCCTTCTTGTAAAGGTGATATGACACCTAAAAGAGTCATCCATAGTTCTTCGAACTGAATCCGATTGATCCAACCAAGAGATTTGATGGAGCATATAAGCTCTTTGAGAATCAATTTATCTTTGATATATTCACTAGGAACAATGGAGCATTGAGTTCCATACTCTCCAGAAAAATCAGGTTTCCAAAGCTCAAGGCACCAAATGGAGGTAGGAACCATCATCAGAGAATTTATGAGAGGAACTCGACAGAGTACAACTATTATTCGACGAATTTTAGCAAGAAGTGATGATGGTAAGCTACTTGTTGACCATGTCTCGGAAGAATTGAGAAATAACAACAGTTCTAAGGCACGATCACAAGCTCTAGAAAGATGACGGTAATCTGATCTTTGATCTTTGGTCAGATTTCCCTTCTCCGGTAAGATCTTTCGTAAAGATACGGTTCTAATTTCGCCTAAAACTGGAGAAAGATGATAAAAATGAGCTCATAGTCGAAAAAGATGTGGAATCATACTCACGAGCTCTAACGGTCAGATGAATTGATGATACTAGAGAACAGAAAAAAGTGATATTCTTCGAATCATTCAACATATTGATGACACAATCACTTTCACATGCATCATGTAGCAATTGAATGTAGGGTTTCATGAGGCTGAAGTTATTCGATTCACAATCATAGGACATGATTTCGGCGTAGAGTATGTAAATTCTCGTCAACAAATTCATCTTATCAGGATCAAGTACGAAGCTGTTTGCATTATTTATGAGAGAGATGAATGATGTGTAAGCGGGAACAAGCGAAAGAAGGTATTCACGGAAAGACTGTTGCTTGAAAAGCTCAATCAATTGATCTCGATGCTTAATCTCACGCGCTGAAAACATTTCAGAGATAGTCGAGAAGGTGTAGTGAGAATTAGGCAAATAGCTCTGGATTTTGGCTAGATGCTGCATCATGATAGAGAAACAGACCTTAGAAGTAGCCTCGTGATTCTTTCCAAAGACCTGATGATGCATAATTGATCCATTAGTATATGATGAGTTCCTGTCTTCAATTAACATGTCCAAGCACCTTGTAAGCATTCCCAAACCACATGTTTTGTGAGAAAATAAGAGATTGAGCTCTTCAGTCGAAAGTTTTTCGAGAAGATGGATCAAATCATCCCAAGAATGGTCATGCTTGCAATAAGAAGGAAAAAAATCTAGAAACCAGTCTTTTGAACGAGACAAATCTACACGGAGAGATGAATTCTGGTCATCAGCAATTAAGGGATGATCAAATCTTGGCGAATTAGGTGATATGAAAGCACGAAATTCTTCGAGATTTTTGATGAGATCTTGATATTCATTCGAGACTAACATTTGTAGGAATTTATCTAAGTCTTCGAGATTCAATTGGACTGCAGCTTCTTCTGAACTTTCAAACTTTAGAAGAGATTGTACTCTGTTTATAGCAATTTTTTCAGCTCGCAAGCGAATTGAAATGTAAGGTCTAGTTTGAGAATTGAGAAGTATGTGATTGATGATCAAAGAAACCAGTGATCCAGATTGTGTTTCATGAGACAGTTCGATACAATGGAGAAGTCGATTCAGGAAAGCAACTTTTTCAAAGTTATCACAACGAGCTGCTACTGCCTGCAAAAATAATCCACTAGATGCTTGATTTCTATGGATAGAATGGATAAAATCTCGAATCGGAAGCTCATAAGACCACTGAATTATATCATGGATATTGTTGATTACCAGCCATGTCAAATGCTCAACGTCATTTATGTTTTCGCACACAAAATCGCACATGAGAATGAGGGCTGCTCTTCGAATCATCTCCACGTTGAGACTTATCTGACGATTTGATACAGCCTCCAAGTCTTCAGCCTTCGAACTTTTATCAAGTAGAGGAGAATTCAATTGAGTTGAATTGATGCCTTTCATGAGTTTATACCAGAATCGATGAGTTCCATGATCATCGAATCCAAGAAGAGTTAATAAATTGCACCATTGAAACATCAAAGTTGGGAAGAGTGAATCAATTCGTGAAAATGATGAATTGACCATGCCTAAAACTGAATTTCGACTGATCATCTCTTTCAACAATTCTGAAGTGCGCTTCGCCACTCGTCTGTAAGAACCTGATTGGAACATGTGAGTCAAGTACAGTAATAGAGAAGATAATTGCTGTACAAGTAGTGAGCTTTGACTGCGAAGATTTGGGCTACTTGATTCACAATAGTGGACCAAAGTTTCGATAGACATTCGAACAACATTCAACAAAAATTCAGCTAATAAAGTAACAGATGCCAGCTCAGAGGAGATTTGATCATCAAATTCACTTCGAACCAGAGAGTCATCTTTCATCCATTTGATGTTCAAAGCATGTGAGGGTAACAAGTCATCAAGTCGTGCGAGAACTATCTCCTCTTTGGCCTGTATTATGAGTACACGAAGAATGACCAATATAGAGGAGATCCATCTCTGAAATATTAAAGGATCTTGAAGAAAATCGTTATCAGGGGGCGTGAAAAGAGCTCGAAGGAGATAATCGGTGGGTCGAAAAACTGCCGGAGAAACTGAATCACAAATTTGATGAATTACTTCAAGATGAGCGTTAGAATTGATGAGAATGGTTTGTCGAGTGAGAGAAGGCAAAACAGCGTCAATGACTTGGCGAGAAATTTTTCTCCACTTATCTTCACCCTCTTTTCGAGCTTGATGAATGGCCAGAATAAGTAACTGTAAACTTTCACAATGATTGGAAAGTTTGAGAAGATTAGCGATCGCAACTTCACGCTGAGCTTCGAGCTCCTTAGCAGATTCAACTTTTGTTGGTACTCGATGTAGCATCAGATCTTCCACGATTTGTTTTAATGCAGGAATTGCAAAGTGTGATGAAGGTTGTTCACTAGCCATCAGACCATGGCACATGGTTATAATTTCTGGAACGGTGATTATTGATTGAAGGGAGTTTGATTGGTGTTCACGTGAATAGGATATTAGGAGGAAAAAGTTAAAAATCGACTCAATTAGATGATCACAACGACCGAGATTTCCTTTCTCAATGAATTCAATCTGCTTGCGCACAAAGTTCAAGAAAACGTGTTCAGGATCAAGAAGATTGTAGTCGATTCGAAGTTTAAGCAGTAGGCAGATGAATGATAGAATTTCATGCTGAATATCAACGCTACTTGTCAAAATGTAAAGTTTTCTAACTTTTGAAACTATGGATTCAAAAAGACGAATATAACTTGTAGGTGATAATTTCGTGACCGTTGTTTGTCCTCCTGGTAGATCGAGGAAGGAACTTTTCTCCAGCAGAATGTGCGTAATCCTTTTGTCAATCGTTCTTTTGAAGTAACAATGCCATAATTCAGAATCATACTCATTTTGAGCAAAAGGAGACAGAGACCCTCCAGCGATACAATAATCAGAAAAATTGGAATAAGGAGTTGCGATGACTGCCTGATAAAGACCAAATGAAGTATTAGGCAACGGGAATGAGCATGCTGATACATCCATTGGTTGATCCAGTGACGAGGAATCACGCTCAGAACCATCAGCTGTTGGCTCAGTCTCAATCATGAGCAGATGATGAAAATTTAGAGCGAAAATACATTTCAAAAGCTGCCGAGTACACCGTACAGTGTGTTGAGGCTCTCGTAGCAGAACAATGCTCAAATACAATAGTATTTCTTCGACATTTCTGACGAAGAATCTTGCACCAGCAACTTCCAGTAGTTGAGATATTAGATCCAAAACACCTCGAAGCAATGGTAACAGCTTTGTTTGGGATGAATCAAGAGATATTTTGCTCGATACATTAATCGATCGCATGATTTCAAAAAGTTTTCCAAGAATAGGATCCAACATAAAAGAGAAGTGCTTCTGAAATTTCATGCGATCTTTTTCGGAACTTTTTTTCACATTTTCGCTTTTATCTCCATCTTTGCTCAATGATTTGCGTCTTCTGGGGCTGAAACTCGAAGATGAAAGTGAAGGGATCATATTATTGGCCTTGGACATTGTGACAGAGAGTTGGTGTTGAGATGGAGGGATGGGAAGTGTTCTACTTTCATCAAGAACCACTGCAAAAATTGAGAGTAGCTTGATCGCATGATTGGCAATTCTGGAATATATACTTTCAACCTTAGGCGCATCTTTCGTTATGTATCCCCAGTCTCTTTCGAATAAATCAAGAACAGAAGAATTTTTTGTACTCTGGTGTATTATTTGATAGGCAATCCCAGACAAAAGATTGCCCAAAAGTCCAATCACAGCTTGATGCGTTGAGAGATCAGTTACCACGTGTAGACAATTGGTAGATAAATAGAATAAATATTCAAGGAAAGATAGGATAGAATCAATCGATTCAGCTTCACAAGACCATGACTTTGGATAAAATGTGACCGGAAATTCAAGGGATAGCTCGTAAAGAGCCCTTAGGCAGCCAAAAATTGTATACTTGTGATCAGAGTGATTTTTAAGTCTGATCATCAGCTTATCAATTAGGACTTTCAAGTTCATTTCGATAAAACGACCATATTTTGGATGTACATCCTTGATGCCGAATGGGAAAACGAAACCAAAATCGGATGAGAAAGGACTCTTAGGAAATTGTGCTCTTGCATTGTAAGTTCTTTGTGAAGCGAATGCACTCAAATGTGTTTCTACAAGATTTTCCGCTGCAGATATAACAGGATCTCCATTATTCAGGCTATCTGGTGAGAACATATTTTGGACTAGACTGGAAAGGAGGATAATTTTAAAGATTATTCTTTATTAAATTATTGTTTTGGAAATAAGAAATTCTAAATCACTCACTTGATGACAGAATTCGATGCAGATGAACGCACACGATGATCTTCATCAGATAGAGAGGGCAGAAAAACTTCATCGATTATAGTGGCTTGTAGACTAGACAATGAATTGAAATTCTTTGTAGATAATTCGCTCTTTCCTAGGTGAACGATATCTCTAAACGGTAGATTTGACAACAAATCAAGGAGACCAGCCTAAAAAGATATGAAAATGTCAGAAAATCTTTTCTTCGACTCTCAAATCAGAATACCTACTTTGACCAACCAATAGTTGTGATCTTTTAGGGGAATAAGGCGAGTGAGAATCTTGGGAAGAATATTTATTACATTTTCTTGGGACTTTATTAGTGAAGGAAGGCAGATTTGTAGAGATTGTAAAGCGTTTCTGATGCTTGGTGATGGACTGGATGTTTCCAATATGATGGGGAAAATGTGATTCATTATGAGTTCTTCTAAGCTTGGTGCTTCTGGAATGTCTGATGGTGCACAATTAATACTGATAAATTCATTATAAGACATCGGCAGTTCTAAAACGTATTTTAAAAAATTGGCTATCACAAGAGATGCTTGGCTCTTTAAGTGAGGATCAGGGTGGGATGAATATAGAGTGATTTCCCAAATTTTCTGAATAGGATCTAAAAACATGGAGAACAAAGTTAGTTTGAAATCCAAGGCGCGCATACAGAGAAAATTTAGATAAAATTCTTACCAGATGAGCTATGATTACGTTGTAAATCAAGAAGGAGCACTTTAGGGCATAACTGTATGATTGAGCATAAACTCTCGAGAGCCAAAGACTTAATACTGACCCGTACCGCTCTGTCTGATATTAGACCTCCTTTCGTACCATTCAAAAGAAAACGAGCACAGAGAAGTCGAGCACAATATTCTAGAGGAACTACATCTTCAGATGATGAATCTCCAATGCCATTCACCTATAGAGGGAAGAAGTTGGAAGGTTAAAAACGTTCATAAAGTCTTTTCTTGATCTGAAAATATTCTACCTGATGCATCATATCAGAGTCGCGATAACTGGGAGTAGAGGGACATGGCGAAAGGATGCTTTCGTTGAGATTTTCATCATCGATACCGTCCAAAATCATCGATGGTGCTTTATTTGTGTACCTTAGCGAACTGCGTTCATCATAACTACTTATGATGCTTTCATCATAAACACTATCAGATTCACTTGTTAATGATAAACTAGAACTTGCACGAAAGGATCCTAATAGTTCATTCTTTGTGGAAGATGAGAAATCGATGGAGTCACGACTGGCATCACTGACCAATTTAGTGGCTTTCGAGAATGAGCTTATCAGGATGTCTTCATCATCTTCAAGAGTCAGCACGTTGTCACAAGAACTGGCCATTGAAGAATTTTCTATGATCTTTTTAGATGATGATGGTGATGATGGAAGCGATGTCAAAAAACAGTTATCATTCAGCTTAGACTGATTTCCAAGCCCATTGATGCTGAATAGGTTGGACAATATAATTTTGGGAGGATTTTTGAGTTGAACAAGAGCTTCTAAAGCCGAGAGAACCACCGAATTATCACAGGAATATCGTAGACTATGGAATATTAACTCATACATTTGAAGTAAATTATCACGAAGATTGTCGAACACTTGCCTCTGTTTTTGGGATGCGGATGATCGAATTTCTTGATCACTAGGACAATCAGCAAGCAATGGTAATATATGTTTCAGACAGATGAAAATTCCAGATAAAAGATGGTTATTGCTTGTCTCTTGAGATTGACCGGTGTTAACGCTTGGCTTTGCTATCGAATTAAACTGATGAAAGTTTATCAATAAGTTCTGTATCAACCAGGAGTAAAAGTATGACGGTTTCCGGGAATGCTGACAAATGGAAGAAAGTGAAATTGCTGCAGTCCTTCGAACCAGCGGCAAACCATGTGCCAAATTGCACAAAAAACAATTTAGCAGACTAATGATCTCATCTTTAGTTGCATATGGTCCAAATACGGGCATAAGCTTCCGCATCGATGTGGAAATGGTTTCTTGTATAACCTCTTCATTTGTTCTTGCACTAATCATCTCAATCACCGGTATCAATTGGACAAGGTACGGTCGACGTTTGATTGGCCGAAATTGATGGGCAAGTTCAGCAAATCTACTGAGTGCTGCGCGAATACATCTGTGTGATCCATTTTTTCGCAATTCCTTATAAAATGTCAATTGTATTGTGTTCAGCTGATCGGGTAAATTGTTATGCACCAATTGATTGAGCGATTCACCGGCCTTTGATCGCTCTCCAATGTCCGGATCATCACATCGTGCCAGAAGAGCTTCAATTGTGGTACCAATATTTTCATTCATACTTCACCAGTCAACACCTTTCCAACACAAACACACCCAATAAGTTCACTAATGATGATGATGCAGAATAGCAAATGAAAAAAATTTCAAAGACAATTAACCACCAATATATTGTAATAAAATTTGATTTATAGTTAATATTATATCAAGTAATGTTGCCACTTGCAATGGTAAACATTTTTGTTGATTAAATGATATGTTTCATTTCACTCACCAGAGGACATTAGTTGTAACTGGTTTCCAAGGGAACAAAAAAAGCTAGGCTCACAAGGCTTGTCAGTTCTATTAGCATCATTGATGCGGGTTTCAATCCAGTGTCAAACCGTCTAGCATCCTCACAGCATCTCTGCATCATCATCTGCATCATATCGTCCGCGGATGCTGAGTGACCAGATTGAATTCGCATCATTGACACCCTGATTCTTAGGGGTTTTCAGAATCTGAAAATCACTCAGAATCTGGGTTTTTGCAGTTTTTTCGTTTCTCTTTCCCCGATTAATTAATGAATGAAATCAATTTTCAATGATGTAAATTTTTTAATCTGAGATGTATTGATGGTATTTTTAACACACGAAAATGCAGTTGACTCTTGTCAACTTGATTATCATCATTGTACTCATCATAAATTGCAAGAAGCAATTTTCTAGCATACATTCTGTCAACTTTTTCAATTGCCTTGAGCCTTATTATTCTTTCGAGGTTTTCATCATTGTCCTCTTCGTCATCAGAGAGAATTTCTAGTTCTCTCTCTTTGGGCTAGAAAGAAAAAGAAGGTTAAACATGAGAAGAAGAGGAAGAATGAGAAAGAAAGGTTAGGGGAAAGGTTACAAGAGAATTAGAGAAATGAATTACAATTGGACAATCATGTAAATTAAAAGAGAATACCAAGAGCCATGAGAGAAAGAGAGAGAGAGAGAGAGAGAGAGAGAGAGAGAGAGAGAGAGAGAGAGAGTACAAACGATTTAGAGTAATAAATATATCTAAACAGAATCGTGAACATGTAAAATTTTCGAAAATTTGAAAAACTTATCAATTCAATCGGGTGAGGAGGAGAGTCAACTTTCGTGTTGACTTTTAGGTGTGATGTATGCTTTTCTTATCTGTTATTCATATGAGACTTTTATTTATTCATTTTATTCGCATTCCAGAGATCAAGCTGATTCAGATGATCCGTGGAAATATTTTGACATTCTCCAATCGCTAGGTAAAGCAGAAAAGCGCCTCGAAGTGATGCTAAAATTGAATTTTGATTTACCCTATCCAGAATATATGAAGCGATGCCAGAGCGAACCTATCAAGATGATCATCTTACTGATGAAATTTTTCATAGCTGATCATTACAACATCCCCAATGCTACCGAAAGCCTACCGAGATTTCATCCAAAAGATATCCATTTAGGTTGCTCGAGAGATATCTCTCGTTGTAGATGGAGGCAACGATCTTGGGGATATTCTACCCTACATGGCCCATGTTGACAATCTTATCAAAGAGATAAAGGGAATGTCTCTAGATTATGTCGCTGAATATGCTAAGGGCTTCGAAGACAAACTACAGATCCCTGTCCAGCCTTTGCAAGACAATTTAGCAACATTCACCGATGATGTATTTGAGAAAGATCCCGTTAAATATGAAGAATATCGCAGGGCAGTGGCTGAAGCCTTATCAAAGCTTTCCACTGACGGACAGAATCCTATTATCATATTACTTGTTGCTGCTGGTCGAGGTCCTCTCATTCGTTCGCGCTTACGAGCTACCCCTCGAACCAAGCATCCAGTTCATATTTATGCTGCTGAAAAGAATCCTTATGCAATTATAACTTTAAAAAATCAGCATCGAAATCAATTCATTGATGGCATTCCTCACCATGTAGATGTAGTTGCCTCAGACATTCGAGACTGAAATGCTCCGGTAAACTTGCAGTTTCAGAAGCTACTTTCGAAAAGTTGAAAAACTTTTTCGTGAAAAAGTTTTCAAAAGTTTCTCAAAGTACAAGTAATGTCATCTTGTGAGTGGACTGCAAAATTGTTCAAACGCGATCTGAAATTATTAGATCAGAATAAATGTCGCAAGAGATGAAAGTTGTCTTGGGGAAACTTTTTTCCTTTAAGCTGACACACATTGATTTAATAGAGAAGATAAATTCATGCCCAACTTATCCGCTGTTAGCCAATCTGGGGTGATTGTCCCAATGTCCTCCGGAGAAGAGAGTATCAGTAGATGTATTAGAAAGAGAGGTATAGAATAAATACTCGGTCGATGTGTCCACACTTTGAAAGCGTGTTTCAAACGTTAGCACGGGAAATATCAATTTCTCGTACAAACCAGAAAAAAAATCCTCACCACCAAGAATTGTCTCCTATTAGAGAGCATTTTTGCTGTTCGAAAAATTGATACTCTCTACTTAGCATTTTATTTTGTCCCATCTCCTTCAAACACCCGGCCCGTATATAAACTCTTCGCTAGCAAACGTCGAATTTTTTCCTGGTTCACTTCGGTAATGATTCGCATATGATTCATTCAAGACACAACCGGGAAGAATGGCTTATTCATTTTTTTCGGGAATGGACAGCAACAAGATTCAAGAATAGAGAGAGAGAGAGAGAGAGAGAGTCTCAAAACGGAAACTAATTGCAGGTATTTGGGACCCTGTCCCAGTTTGGATGATGGTTAAGAGTGGATGATAGAGAGGGAGGAGGAGGAGGAGGATGAAGTAGATGGGGAGGAGGAAAGAAGAAGAAGCAGTTTAGGGAAGATTATTTATCGAACCAACTTGTTTTCACACACACACACACACACACATCATGCTACGAAATGAGGTAGTTTGTGTTCACTATTTTGGATTGTATCGTTCATCTTCTTGGTATATCCAAGTGAACATCATCAGTTGAATTGTTTCCATGAACTTTATACCCAATTGAGGTGGAAAAAATTTTTTTTCCATTAAAAGTTCATTGAATGTGTTTGAACCATACTTCTCCTGTCGATGGACTTTAGTGGACCCCTCAACATGTGAGCCACTACCATTCATCTTGCTAGAATATTCCAGTTTTTTTTTGCATTCAGAGGTTAATTAATTTCACAATTTTCCATTGACTTCATGGGGAAAATCTTTGGTAATAAACTAGTGAATCAAGTTTCTCTTAACCAAGTAGTTTCAATGTTGATCTACACATTATTGTCTTCATCATGTTGATCATTATCTGTGCGCGGGAGCTTAGTTTGTCGTTTGTTCGTTATTGTTATTGATTTGATTTTGTTTCATTTGATCTTAATTTTGTTTCACGTGCACTTGACTGTGTGCTTATGTGCCTGATTGTATTGTACAACAACCGTTCATCAATCAACATACATTATGATGTCTATTGGTGAATTTTTTGATAATCAATGTGTATTCATCACTGGTGGCACCGGATTTTTGGGTAAAGTTTTGGTAGAAAAACTGTTGAGAAGTTGTCCTGGAATTAAGAGAATATATTTATTGGTTCGATCTCGTGGTGTCCAGGCACCACGTCAAAGGTTACGAGATCTACTTGATTCGGAAGTTTTCAATCTCATCAAATCGGAAAATAATAGTTTATTGGGTAAGCTGGTACCAATATCTGGTAACATCACTGCCGATGGACTTGGGCTGAGTGATGAAAGTTTTCGAGAATTAAAAGAAAATGTGTCCATCGTTGTACATTCAGCAGCAACCATTCGGTTTGATGAGCCAATAGAGTGAGTACAATTTGATTAAATCGAATTCAGCTAAATCAAACTAAATCAAATTTAAACTCAAATGTGAATTGCGAAACGGATTGCTATAGAGAGAGAGAAAACTTTTTTTCTCCTCTCAAAATGATCCACAAAAAAATTAATGTCCTGTTTTCCATTCATCAATGATTTTTGATGTATACACTTTTTTAACCTAAAATTTTTTTTTCTCACTTCATTCTTATCTTTTGCAATTCTCCATGCCATCAACCATCATCTAATCACCATCATCATCAGTCGAGCTATCGAAATGAATGTACAAGCAACATATCGTGTACTTCAATTGTGCCAAAAATTGGACACCATAAAGTGTATGGTCCATGTGTCAACAGCGTATTGTGCAACCGAGAAGAGCAATATTGCCGAAATGTGTTGTGATGAGCCGATAAATGTTGTACAATATTTACAATCAACAAAATGGTTAAATAGTGATCTTTTTTCCTCATCATCAACACATCTCCTTGGCGGTAGACCGACCAGTTACCATTATACCAAGGCTTTGGCGGAAACATTATTGAATCAAGAGTATAACAGTGTACCAATTGCGATTGTACGTCCTTCAATCATAACCGCTTCATGGCGAGAACCATTTCCCGGTTGGATAGATAATTTTAATGGACCTTCAGGCTATCTTGTGTCCAGTGGTAAAGGTGTTTTGCGAACCATGTATGGACATAAGGATAAAATTTGTGACATGATTCCGGTTGATGTGGTTGCCAATACAATAATAGCAGCTGCCTGGTCAGTTGGCACATCAAAGTCCATTCAACCTCCGGTTGTTTACAATTGTACATCCGGCTCATTAAATCCGATAACATGGGGTCAAATACAAAAGATATCACATCCACTACTGGTTAAGCATCCAAGTACACAAATATTTCGATATCCTAATTCCGAATTTCACTCTAATCGTCTTATACATGAGCTGATTGTCCTCATTGAACACAATATTCCAGCATTTCTAGTTGATCTCTTGTTCAAAGCACTTGGCCATAAGCCGATGTGAGTAGCCCAATTATTCAAATAATTATGATCATAACCTTGACTGATAATTTGGCACTTTTTTTTCATTCGAATAATAATTTACATCCTACTTATCATCAACTATTTTTGATCATTTTGTTTTACAACTTTTGTTTTGCGTTCACCAATTTATATATATTTATATTACAATTTTTCCTGTTTCTTACTGGTTTTGCAGATTATCAATGGTCTACACCAAAGTTCATCGAGCTATAAATGCTTTGGAATATTTTACCATCAACGAATGGACTTATAAAGCGGATAATTTTGTTGGCCTGATGCACAGTTTAAATGAGGATGATCGTAAAATATTTTACATCAATATTGGTGATATAAGTTGGTTTGATTACATGGAAAATTATGTGCTTGGAGTTAGACGTTATTTGCTTCGCGAGGATCCATCAACCTTGCCTGAAGCTCGAATTCGCCTCAAAAGGTAAGCGGAACATGTTCATTTCATGGTGTATCCTACATGTGAGGACTGTTTTTTATTTATTTCTTTCTTCTTCATCATTCCCGCTTAACATCGTAACAATTGTGTTTTGACGCCAAAAAAGCAAATTGTTTTTCTCATTGCTTCCTCTCTACCCTCTTCTTCTTTTTCCCCTAATTTTTCAAATCGTCCATTGTTTAGTATTTCTCATCATTCAATGTCAACCAATTCTACCAATTATCTTTACTCAACTCTTCGTTCTGCTCCTGTGAGCTTTCAACTAAGCTTGACTATTTTGTTTCTCAGATTTTCATTGTTGGAGAGAGGATTTTCCATCTGTTATTTTCTTTTTTCGATTCTCTCCTGATGGTGACGAAATTTTGATTTTTTTTTCATTTCTTTCTTGTCTTTCTTTTCTTCGTGTCCAGGTTGTATTTTGCCACTCAGATCATTAAATTGGGAGTTTTTTTCACCTTGACTCACCAGCTAGCACGTCGAAAGTCAACTTTGAGAACTTTCCTGTCCACATTCAGCAAGATTGCACTACGCTCTTGAGGAATGACAAAGACATATGTAATTAATCATCCACAGCGAACAAGAAATCCTTCAAGTGTACCCGAATAAGGTGTTCCAACAAATGTAGAGATCATCATTTCCAATGAGATAAAGAATAGAGAACATCTGAAGCCAGCACATGTTCATGTGAATTTTAAGGAAATAAACTTGCTTCAATCGAGCAATAAAAACGATAGTTCCATTTTTTCTTTCCCCTGAGTTATGAGGAGTTGAAAACCTCCTACTTCATTTTGAGAGAATTCAATCCAAAACATTTTTACTTGTGACCAATGTAATACTATTAGCTCGAGTTTAATTAATGTGTTCATCAGAGAACAAAACTGGGAGAAATTACGGATCATATAGTCAAGGTGAAATCCTAAAAAGTTACCTTTACAAAAACGAGGCCTTGTTATTCTTAAATCATCAGGTAAAAGCTAGTTCAAAACTATTTCACTTGGTTCTGAAGGATGTTGTTTGGTATATCAACAACTGGATATGGGTATTCTATTTGAGGCACCGTTTGAGGACATTTTGGATCATCAGATACACCAAAGGGACATAGACAAGTACGATCTTGATTACCGGTGGCTAAGCAGAGATATTTACAATCTCCGTTCTTCTGTAGACATCGATTTCCTCCCGAAGGACAAGCTGTGGGCATTTTCACGATGCCATGTAACTTTCCACTTGCACCTTTAGGAGTTTTGAGCTGTTCCACTACTCCACCTAAACGATTAACACGATAAACATTGTTCCTGAAATCACAAAATGAAACATAATATCAGATTATGAAGAAATCAATTCCACAGTTGATCAATCAGAGGCAAACTTACGTTTCCCAATCTGTCCAGAATATATAACCATCAGCAATTGCTATTCCGAATGGATGTCCTCCCGTTTGAGCAACATAACGTCTTCTGCTACCATAGAAATCGGTACACTCAATGCGTTTCAGGTCCCCATCAGACCAGCAAACCTCTTGGAAGGTGTAATCAACTGCTAACATATTGGGTGATTTAAGATTATCTTGAATCAAAGTTCGCCGTCCAGTTCCGTCCATGTAAGCAGTTTCGATTTTGGGACCTGCACGATTCCAATCAGTCCAGAACATAAGTCCCAGTTGCGGGTAGAGAGCTATTCCTCTTGGATTGACTAAATCAGTCTTGATCAGGGCTCTTTGATAGGATCCATTAATTTTTGACACATATATTTTACGCGCAAGAGAGTCTGTCCAATACATATTTCGAGCTATCCAATCGATTGCAACACCTTCCGGTGATTCTAGACCTCCGATAAGCTCAATCGATTGTGAACCATTTGTTGATGATTTATCCAAAGATTTTGAGATCATGTCGGTGTAGAAGATGGAATTTTTCTGACAGTCCACATCAATACCAACAGGAAATTTATTTAAAAATGAGATCATCAATTCACCTTCTCGATCTGGTTGAGTTGGAATTCGATACAGTGACATGCCGTGAGAATAGATCAGATATGATCCTTCGTAATGATTCTTGGGTGAACAATCATAGCCATCTCCGGCGAAACCAGGTTTACACTGGCAATGGTAGTTGTTGGTATTCGAGTAGACACATTCAGCATCCGGATGACATTGTGACGTTAAAAGTTGACAGGAGAAGGAAGGCTCACATCGATAGCCATCACCATTGTATCCCGCTTTACAAATACATCGAAATCCACGTTTATCAGCATTATACAGACAATCAGCATGACGATCACAAGTATTGAGAACATTGCATGGTTGACGAGCTGATTGGCATATTTTACCATCACCACGATAGCCTGGCTTACATTTACACTTGTACCCTTGACCATCGATCTGTCGGCACACAGCATTTTCATGACAATTATTGACTTGATTGCATGGAGCTTTCTCAATCGAAATGCACTCTCTAGAAAAGAAAAAAAAGAAGTTAGCATCCATTGAAACTTGATTGTTAGATACAACCTGTTCAACATAACGGTTCCTTCAGTACAGTTACAGTGCTGGATTGTAACAGTGCCATTGGGTGGAATTTCGGAAACACATTTAGCGAATTGTGGACAATCTTGATCAGTTCTACATTGCGACAGTGATACACAAGTTCGACCATCACCCTTGTAGCCCTCATTACAAATGCAAGTACTGATTTGAAATGCGTTTGTGACACAACGTGCGTTAGGATCACATACATTAGGAGTTCGACTACAATCGATCACATCTTGGAGAGAAGGAAAGGAAAAAATTGATTAGACATTTGTTTTCAGACCTCCAGAACTTTTCGAATTTAAACTTCTTACTGAACTAATTACATACTTGATTGATAAGGCTCACAAATCTCATTGATCTCACGAAAACCTGGCTCACATTCACAGGTCGTTTGACCAGTTGGATTGACGCGACAAATTTCATGATTTCGAGCTATGGAGAAGAGATTATATTGAATTAAAATTCGAAATCAAAATTACATTGTATTGAGAATGAGGTGAATTTTTGCCCTGAATATCTAATGAATTACTCACCACAAGTGTAACCATCACCATAGAAGCCATGTTTACAACGACATGAACGAGTCTGACCATTTGGACTAGGAGCACATTCAGCCTTTGGTCCACAGCTATTATCATCTACACATGAGAAGGCCAACGACTCACAAATCAATCCATCTCCTATGTAGCCAGCGATACATTCACATCGAGATGAGCCATCTTCTAGGACCTTTTTTGGATGACAAAACAGAATTATTATGATGAGAATATAGAATTATCATAATTTGTGAGGACCAAAAAAAGGGCTACAATCTATGGATGATCGATCGATGTCTCACCTTACAACGTGCATTTTGGTGACAAATAATATTGTTCGGACATTGGGTAGTGTCTTGTGAGTGAGTAATATCAACTAATAATAGTAGAAAACTTGTCACAACAATCAATAGCATGATGAATCTGGGAAAAATAGACAAGACAAAGATATTTTTCTTTCCATACAATTTTCTATAACTAGATCAAGCATTTACCAGGATGATGGAATACACACCTCAAAAATCTTGAAGCTCCGATCTGGTGTACCGAGAGTGTCTTGAGAGTAATGTTTTCGCTATTTTCTCCACTTTCCATCAGATAATAAGTTTACTTTCTTGATAACGATAGAGAAGATGATCGATACAATTCCACTTGAGAGATGTTGCGATGAGCAATTAGCGATTGTAAAAAGTTTTGTGCAGCTCATAGAGCAACCACAGTGTATTGTCTGAGCATAAATGTATAGATGAAGGTATGAATATTCATCATTTTTTTCAATCACCAAAATTTTGTTCCTCAAGATTGTGGCTGAATATGAGTGAAAAAAAAGATAGCCAAGAAGAGTGGTGATTGAAGAGGTTAAGCAATATTGGTCTTGATGAAATGATCTTCTTGACCTTTCCAATGGACTGTGCTCATTCAGGAAACATTGTCATTTCCATAGTCTATCCTCCACTTTGAGAGTTGCCAACATCTGTTGACCTTTGTACTATTGGCTTCTTCATGATCACAATCAGGACATAAGCTGAGGAATGTGGTATCTTCATTGAAGCCTAAAATTTCACGTTCCTCTTGAATTCGAAAAGTAAATGTTGATTCATAGGTTCCTGTAGATGAGTATGAGATAGAAAAAGATTAGTTTTGAGATTTGAAATTTAAAAAGAAGTGATACAAAAAATAACTGTAACTAACCAATAAAAACTTTAGCATGAGCTGCAATTCATTGATCAACAATGGCAGCTTGACCAGGAGATACTGATTCATTTTGGAATCTATATATTTTGAGGTTATGAACCTTTTGACGCTTAAAGTAATCATATATTTGTTCCCATTCTTCATTATCAGCATCTGATGAGATAAAAATACGCTCAAGTCCATGGCTAACAGCCAGAGATGCCATTTGTTTACATGCACAATCAATTGATGGCACATGTTCGGATCGATGTCTGACGAAATCTTGTCTCCTCAAATGTACACCCACATATAGTCCACCGGTTGCTTGGCCCGGCTGTTTGATTGTTTTCCGCCAATCGGGATCCACGCTGGTACCATCGTTTGAATCCCATGATTCCAAGTGATCTGATCGAAAACAATTTCCAATTGATACCAGATATGAAGCAAAACGCATGGATCGTCTTGCAGACCAAAACAATGAACCTCCATAATTGTCATGAAGGATGGTCTCAGCTTTGTGGATCATTAGCGTTCGGACATCAGATAGATTAGATTTGATAAAATCTGAAAAAGTACTAATAAAACTCTGGAGCTTCATGCAAGATAATTTCTTGGCCATTAATTCGCCACCAAGATTCCATGAAGATTGATAAACAAATTTACCGTTATTCAGTTCATAAGGCACATGGTTTGAGCAATTTTGGAATTTAATGTATTCCGAAAAATGAGTGTCTTCTTTGGAATGTTCATCATCATCGACAGCATTATCATCATAATCATGATTGAGAATTAAAACTTGATCCAAAGGCTCAGAATGTAACTTGACAAAGTCGCTCATCTCAATGATGGATACAAATTTTGACATGCTTGATGTTTCGAAGAATGTTGACCATGGAAGAGGATTCACATAATCCTGTTGATTGTGACTTGCGACTCTCCAATGATACAAATTGATCCATGGTGGCAATACGAGGACCCATGATGATCCCAAACTGTGTGTCAGTAAAGCCATTCGAATGTAAACATCTCGACGAAGATTGAAGCCTTCATGATCATTCACATCATAAAGTAGGTATTTAAGTTTGTATATTGATTCGGAATTCTCGAAATGATCGGAATGTTCTGTGTTGACACTTGCTTCTTGTTGCTGATGATCAGAGCTGATCTCGTTCTTCCATGTTGAAGTTCGATGATAATCTCCTGAACATTGAACATTCTTCGAACACATTTCTTCACTTGATTCGTCAAGAAATGATGATGATCCAATGATCTGGTGAAAATTCACCAAGATCAATAGAAATATTAATAATACATTTGAAAACATTTCTTCTTACTTGTGAGTATCAATTTGAATCATGATGGCTATTGGTCATCTCGAATTGAACATCTCATACATAATCATTATTAAGAGATAAGAAGAGAAGAAAGTAAATATTCCTCCTCCACACGCTGAACACATGTATTCGGGATCAGTTCGAGTTGAATCAACCCACAAATTCCGATGAAATGTTATGATCCCCACACACACACACACACATACAAACCGAAAAATCTGGAGCATGAGCATGATATTTATTATATATTCTGTATATACGGCGGTCTTTTTCCTCTTCTATGCATTGATTGAGCAACCTAACCATGCACCAGTTTAAATGATGCTGTGAGTGAGCATCCGCAGCATCACTCTCTCTCTCTCTCTCTCTCTCTCACACACACACATACACACAGCATCCCTCATCCACTTTCGCTTCCTCCTCATCACACTGAACCCTCTCTCTCTCTCTCTCTCTCTCATCTGGTCTATGGCACACAAAATACTTCTATGGCATACACCCACCACCATCACCACGAATTTCATTCATCCAGATTCCGAGCCTCTTCTCGTACTCACACACAGAGAGAGAAAGAGCTGCAATCAACACACAGACTGGCAGTGTGTGTGTGTATGCTTGGTGTGGATCTCTCATAGAGTATCGGCAAAACGCATCCTCATCATCGATTCGTCAGTGGTGTACTCTCTCTCTCTCTCTCTCTCTCTCTCTCTCTCTCTCTC
>QZCP01000349.1:0-36888 GCA_003956705.1 Brevipalpus yothersi
AGAGAGTGGAAGTTCTGAGAAAAAGAAGGAGACCCAAATGCTCTTCGTTCATCGTAAACAACTACTTAAAAAGCCAGCTAAGCTTGTGTATTTTCAACGTATATATCACCATTCTCTTCATGTATCAGAGAGAGAGAGAGAGAGAGAGAGAGAGAGAGAGAGAGAGAGAGAGAGAGAGAGAGAGAGAGAAAGAGAGAGAGAGTAGTAGTAGTAGTAGTAGAGTAAAATCGATTCTTGCCTAGTAAAGTTCTATAATATACGTTCATACCAGTGCAACTCGAACTCTTTCATCTCCTTTTACATGCTCTTCTCTTGATACGAAATGGATTTTGATGCCCCCCCCCCACCTATGGAAGACTGGAATAGATCAACAGGTTATTAGGAATTTTCGTATCTCCTCTCTTTCCCGATTTGTTTCTTTATAAGATGTATCTATCATCGATATATGCAAGATATATACACACACACACAAATCGAATTACAGCTTGAAGAAAATATATAGTGCATTTTGCATCTCGTTTGACTAGAGGCACAATTTTTTTCTCTTCTCTTCTTCTCTCTTTTTCCATTCCACATTACAAGCTAAATACACTTATTCATTTTTCGTTCTATAACGTGTATATATATGCATAAAATGATTTTTGAAGATAGAAGTGTATGTATGTCCACAGGCTAAGGAAGAACGAGTGATGGTTGATTTCAATTTTTGCTATTCATGAGCTGCTAATTCGTTGCTGTATTGCCACTTGCTGAGAATTGAATTTTCAAATGGCAAATTAAGTCGCCCAGGAGAATGGCTGATGTACAGGTACCCTAAAGCTCATGAGAAGAGAGAGAGAGAGAGAGAGAGAGAGAGAGAGAGAACCTTGTATCTCATGATTTGGAATGATTGCAGTAATACTATACCAATTAAATCCAAAACTCGACGATATGTATGATCAAGTTGACCACTTGATCATTTTTTCCATGTTTTCAATCTAGATATTCCTTTGTTTTCCATCTACCACACACAGACAAACGATCATGCTCAACAAACCATGTTCCATGTTAAACATTATCTTTGTCATGCTAGGCTAATCGAATGAACTCACCATGAATAAGAATTATATCACGTTAAAGTAGAAAGAGAGAAAGAAAGAATGAAAAAGAAAAAAAGAGATTACGAGATAACTGATTAGAGTAATAAGAAGATGAATTGGTTGAAGTAAATTTTTTTTATTGCAGTTTACCTTGGGAGAGATAATTTTTCCAAAAATGCTGAAGCATGTGGGACAAAGAAAGAGATAGGCACATAAAAATTCCATATAAATCCTTACAATAATTAGTTCAGTTTAGTTTGAATTCTTTAATTTTTCCAAAATCATCGGTGTATAGTAGGTTATTATGATAGTAGCACCTGATCTCTTGAAACATGTCAGTATTTCCCATAGAGCGGGCATCAGGTTGAGATAACCTTTGTCAGCGGAAGCATGTAGCATAGAATATTCTCCGGATACATGATAAACTGCTCTTGGAATATCGGGAAATCGTCTTTTTGCTTCAGCAATCACATCCAAATACGGTAGACCCGGCTTGATCATTATTACATCGGCACCTTCATCAATATCCCGTTCAATGGCCCTCAAAGCAAGACCTAATGAGCCACTTGGTAATTGATACGTTTGTCTGTCACCATGTTTTGGTGATGAATTGGCAGCATCTCGAAATGGTCCATAAAAATTTGATGCAAATTTGGCTGAATAGCTCATTAGTGCCACTCGATTGTAATCATGTCCATTAAGAGTTTTTCGTATAATCGAAACACGGCCATCATTCATATCACTAGGAGCAACCATATCACATCCAGCACGAGCATATGCTAGCGATAGTTTACCCATAGTGTCCAGTGTTAGTTGAGACATTTTATCGCCATTATCTTCGTTCGACATGTAACAATGTCCATCCAGTGTGAATGTACACAGGCAAACATCGACAATGATGTAGAGTGCAGGAAAGCGACGTTTAAGGATAGGTATCAGACGCAGAACGGCATTGTGATCAACACTATCCATGTATTGGATTCCTTTTACATCCATAACTGGGAACAGTAGTATGGATCGTAGCTCAAGATTTATAAGAGAATCAATAAAATCGATTGTAGAAGATATCGTGTGACGATATACGCCAGGCATGGAATCTATTTCAATTGGATCACCTGAATCTTTGTTGACAACAAAAATTGGCAACACAAAATTGTGTGCTTCAAAATCGGTATTCCCTTGGCTCATCCATTTTCGAATGGTAGGCTTCACAAGGCTGGTTTCAAGAGTAACCAAGGAAGAATTTGATGTAGACATGGTTGGAAGAGAGAGAATTCTTGGGAGTTGATATTGAATATTCTATCAAGCTTTTTGCCTCTCTCCTTTTTCCTTTACTTCTTTCTCTCGTTCTCTAGGCTGAAATGTAACATAATAATTACAATTAGTATGCACCATACAGAGTGCTCTTCAATCGATGGCCACTCATCACCCACATCATTCATACTGATTTCGAATCGAGTTTCTCTCTATCCAATGAATGTTCATGACATTTTTTCTACTCTCTTCTACTCTCTTCTTATTTCCCTTTTCTCTCTCTCTCTCTCTCTCTCTCTCTCTCTCTCTCTCTCTCTCTCTTTCCCGTATATGTACTTTTTTCTGCTTTCCAACTCTCATTCATATTCCAAACTGATGCTGTCAATTTATGCACGCTTTTTGCCTAGGATAAAAAGCCCATAAGATTGCTTCTACTATTCTCTATCTTGCTTCCAAGAGCGAGAGAGAGTAGTTCGCATTCCATATCAGCATGTATATGTATATATGTATGTATTATAAGATTTTTTTCTCTCTCTCTTTTCTCTTTTTACTCCACAGTCGTGTGTTTACTTATCCTACTTTATGTTGAAAATCTTTCCCAATCTATCAAGTTAGATTAAGTTCGCTGAAAAGATTTCTACTTTTCTAGGGGAATTGCATAATGGCTCAATTGAGAGCTGGCTTTCGAAGGATGCAGAAAAATAGAGAGAAATCAGGAGAGAGAGAGAGAGAGACTGGATGAGAAGAAAAAACTTGTGGATGTTGAATAAGATGAGCAAGTAGTGGCTACTACGATGTTAGTTTGCTGTTAGAACAGTAATAGTATCACCGATCACCCAATGAATACAGATGAGAACTTTTAATTGTAGCTTTTGGCTGATAAGCATGAAAAAGACAATGGTAATCTAATTGATACTCAATTTTCGTCCTCTCTGTTTTTTTCGGAGAAGAAAGAAATACAGATGATCAATCAGTCACTAGGTAGTTAGTAATGACAGTTGATTAATTTTATTATTTCTCTCTCTACTGAAACAAAAGCTATTCCTCATCTACTATAGCGCCTCACTTATAGTCGATCTCATGACACACAAGACACAAAAGTTCATACAAGAAACGATGACGAATATCATATAGCACATGATTGTTGTGCTAGAAGCCTAGTAGAGAGAGAAAGGAAGAAAAAAAAGAGATGGGAAAAAAAGAGAAGACCTGAAGGCTAGTTATTTTTGCAATTATCTATCTGTTATGTATGCAAGCCATTCTGTATGCAAGAAAACGTGATTTCTTGAGTACTTTTTTTTCGACCAATGTGATCAGAGGGCCATTCTTGGGATAATTTTGGCTTACATCAGCCATGAGCTCAAGCATCGAGAATAACAACAGTAGTGAAGATGAAAATTTGATTTACAATTTGAGAAGTGATTCAAATGATACTTGTATCAACGTGGACAATGATGATGGTATGATGATGTTACAAGCTAGTCCAACAACACCTAGAACATCAATATGTATGGATCCAATGGAAGAGGAAGATGAATATAGAGGTTTCAAAAGTTTTCGAGAATTGCTGGCCAATTTTGGAAGTGATTCTGATCGAGATACATGCTATATAGGAGTCAATTCAACCAGTTCATCGACAGCTAATTGTACATCATCATCATTCAATTCATCATTAAAAAGACCACGATCGTTCATGTATACATTAATTGGGTCAGATTCATTCTCCAGGGGATGCCGAGTTCCATTGCCTAATTTTTTGAACACTTCTATACTGGACAGTTCAGGTTTTATTCAACGTCGAAATGAGCGTGAACGTGCTCGAGTACGAAATGTTAACGAAGGTTTTGAACGATTACGAAAACATTTACCGTTAAGTCCGAGTCAACGAGAGAAACGATTGTCCAAAGTGGAAACCCTTAGAATGGCCATTGCATACATTAGACATTTGCAAAAAATATTGGAAAAAGATGAGCTGATACACAATCACCATCATCGATGATGGTGTTCATGATGATGATTGTTAAAAATTGGTTAAAATCGGAAGAAATTTTTGACTGGTTAGTTGTTTCTACTGGAGAGAGAAGAAAAAACTCATTGGAAAGTGCCTAATTTTCTACAGTCAATTTTGTGAATAAAGGAAAACGCTGATGAAAAAAAGAGTTTTGATTTTTTGAATGTGTATGTGTTCCTCAAATTAAGAGCTAAAAGTTTGATTCTTTATCGGATAAGATTCAATTCTTCAATTTTTTCAGGAAACTGCTCATATTGAACAGAACAAATAGGAGCTCAACAACAACAACAATAACAATAAAAACAATAGTACAAGTAACAGTTACCTGTTACTATGATTCTTCCATCAATCAACTAAATGGTGAGAGAAAATGATTATCATCATTTTAGGGGAAGAAATAAAAAAAGATGGAGAGAAAGAGAAGTGATTTTTTATCCACTTTCAATTATAAGATTATTTAAGCTAATTCAGTGATGCTTAAATCTCTATTGTGGTTGAAAGAAAGAGAAAGAGAGAAAAAAGCCCAAAATGAATGTGAAAGCAAATTAAGTGAAGAACGAATACATGTGATATGACCTTCACTCAAATAGAGCAAAATTGAACTCGATTCATGATGGTAAAAAATGTTCTCTCTCTCTCTCTCTCTCTCTCTCTCTCTCTCTCTCTCTCTTCAATTGCTGAACTTGAATGTTTCGTCTAATTTTTGTACCATATTTTTTTCTCATCTGGTAAACTACTACAATACTTATTTGAGCTCAAACTGAATCAAACACTCGACAAACTCAATTGAAACCCTATCAATTCAACATTTGTGACATGGTCAGATTTTGAATGTGGGTCCCTTGACGTTCAGTTTTCGAGCAGACAGCATGTCATCCAATCAGATAGATAGATAGATAGAGAACATTTTTGAGGAGAGGATAGATAGGAATCACTTAAGTAGGAATCAACCCTTTGGGACACCATGCCCAAGGCGGACTGATATTTCTTTTTTTCTTCTTCTTCTTCTCACAAGTATGAATATCAATACATTATTCAATCATGATCCACACACAAGCTATCATAATTTGCTCCGAAAGTGGGCTCAATAAGCTTACACTTGGAAGTTTCTCTCTCTCTCTCTCTCTCTCTCTCTCTCTCTCTCTCTCTCTCTCTCTCTCTTCTGATGTTAAAGGTAGAGAGAGAGTGTGACTGAGAAGAAAACTTTTTGCATAACATCTAAGATGTTCTTTTCCTTTTCTGTTCTATCTACCTCTTCCCGAGCAAAAGTAAAGAGTATGCATACATACTAGGCATTACACTTACCTGAGGCTTGATTGCCAGAATCCACTCTTTTTCTCCTCTTATTCTTTCTTTCTCTCTCTCTCTCTTTTACGCACAGAGAAGGTGAGAGAGCTTTCCAAGCTCTTGGAAAGTCGAGGAAAACCGCTTCTTCTTCTTTTTCTTCTCTCTTCCCTTCTCTTTCACTCTCTATTTCTCCTCTTGTGATCAAATTTTCCTCCTCGAAATGTACGTTTTGCCGTCTAGTGAAAAACGTGGATGGGAAAAACCAAATCGTCAAACTTGCGAGAAAGAGACCAAACATAGTTAGTTAGTAGAAAGAGAAGTGAATTAAATCACACCGAAATCAGAGCTTAGAGGGCAGTGATAATTGTTGGGTAATTTTGCAACAAACTAACTCACCAACTTTGGAATATCTAATGACACAAAATTTTGGCCATCATCATTGGTTCACAATAATGAAAAACATGGTGGAAAAAAAATCATACAAAATATGGTGAACGCACATGAAATGTGAGTGTGTGTGTGTCTGAAGATGGAGATCGGAAAGATGAAAAGTGAAAAGGAAAGAGGAAATGATGTTGTACCTGTTCAAGGTGTTCAGAGAGAGAGAGAGAGAGAGAGAGAGAGAGGATGAAACAAACAAGTGCAAATGGTGGTAGCTTGGAAGTAAGAGTATATGAAAAAGTTGTACTTGTAACCGGTTCCCTAGTCCCAGAATATGGCTAAAAATTGAAAATTCCTAATCGAAATCGTACGATAATCGATTCTCCCTGTCCGCCGTGTGGACATTTTTACCCATGCAGAGGGAAGAGAGAGAGAGAGAGAGAGAGAGAGAGAGAGAGAGAGAGAGAGAGAGAGACAGGATAATGTTCAACCAGAACGGAGTGATGAACCTAAATAGTCTACTACTATCGGGGTTGGTTCCCAAAAGTTGAGCCGGGATGGAGTAAAGTTTAGCCTCAGGCATAGAAAATATGAAAGCAATCAGATAGAACAAGAGATTTCTCTCATTTTTGAAAGTAGAATATTCAAAGCAATTAGCGTCTTGGTTTATCATGAAAATTTTTTCGCTTCACCAGGAATCTACTATCAGAACATCTCTCCTGTTGCAATGTGTGTGTGTGTATATATAAATTTTGGCCTTTTAAATAGCATTTGAAAATGTCAGCAGCAACAACCAACAATAATACCAGCGGAAGAGAGTCAAAAAAATGTGTATGCATATTGTTGAGATCATAAAGGGAAAAATAAGTGATGGTGCAACATGGGTCCTTTTATCAGGAGAAAAAGAAGAAGAAAATGACAGGAATAAAATGCTCCACATTTTGTAACTATGTTATCTCAATAAAATTTATTGTTCATTTCTCAGTTTATCATTTCTGGTACCAATAGTATCGGTTTCAAATATTTCCTCCATATGTTGAAGTTATGAATGGTGAAGGAAAATTTTACCGAAATGATTATGATGATATTTTTGCTTCAGTTGGAACCATAAGAATCTTTGTAATAATACCAGTCATCTCTCATGGTTACCATTGATTATGAATAGTTCAAAGAAATATGGCCTATTTTATGATCTAAGCTTTTTTTGCCACCTTAGCCTTTCTAGAATGTAGGGCTCAAAAAGTAGAAGAACCATGAAATTGGAGATAAATTCAAGAGTGTTGTAAACATACCTCTTTTTAATATGATAGAGATAGGAGAAAAAAGTCTCATGTTCTGGGATTCAAACTTTTGATCCATGAGAAAATTTGGATGGAATTTTTCCTTTCTCTCTCTTCTTCCCTTTCTCTCTTCTATTCCCTTCGATCGATGAATGAAAATTTTCAAATAGTTTACAAAGTGTATGACAAACAATGTGTCAATAACCTAGAAGAATGCTGTTGATCATTACAACATACACACAGATAGTTGATTATGCTTTGATGCACGGAATAATGAGAAGAAGAAGAAGAAGACTATTTGACTGCCTTTCAGTTCTCATGGAAAAGATTCTAGAATTGCTCTAGTAGACACTTCATTAGCTACTTTTCCCATTCACATCACTCTCAAGCTTACATACACGAAGAGCATAAATTATCACTGAGCTGCATCAAAAGCAGACAAAGTTTCAGGATAGTTTCAGGATATATATTCAACGGATAGAATTGTAACCCTGCACATCTGAATAACGTTGAAAGCATTCCACAGTTTGAACTTTTCTGCCAGGATCATTCCAAACTAGTTTTTTTTCTTCCTCTCTCCATCTAATGTTATCTATCTTTTTGGAACCTTTATTCTGCTTAAGTACGGAAATGATACAGTGTAATTTACCCTAATAACATGTACACGTTAACACATCAGATGGCAAATTATTCATTCAACAGGCATCAAGGTGTGTCGCTTAAAAGTAACAGAAAAAATGCCCAATAAGACCAGCAAAATTAGTCTCAAAAAGTAAAAATACTGGGCTCTCTCTTAATTTATTCTCTCCATACGAAAACCATTTGAAGTAATGTTCCTCTTTGATTATTTATTCCCACAAGAATTTGTAACCTTTTCATCACAATCATGACATCTAATGAAATCCTCTGAAATCCTCTCTCCAATTCTGTCTACACACTGTGTACTTGAAAATGCGATCTGTTTAAAGGTTCATCTGATATTCCATACTGAAGTAGAAGATCATTTTCATCGCTGAACCCTTTTCCACCCTCAACTAAATCTAATAAGCTTTGGACCTTGTAAGCTGATTCGAGAAATTTCAGATTGATAGGATTAAGGTCTAAGGTTGGAATTTTTTTATTTTCAATTTTTGAGGATTTTCATATGAAAGTACGAAAAGAGAGATGGATGGAGAGAGAGGACTGAAATAGAGTTCATGGAAAAAAAATTCGATCCATAAAGCCTAGGATGGAAGCTCAACTACTGTATCTAACGAGTACAGAATCTTTCGGTGTTCATGAAAATTCTGAAGAGCGTTCTCTAGCGAGCTCATAAGAATTATACTTATCGATCGTCTTTGTGTCAATCGAATTCAGGGTGACAGGTGAATCTGGTTGTTTGATTTGATGTGGATTCAAGATAATCCGAAATAAACAAGGTAGGTAATTGTTGCTCACATCTTGTCTATTATATTGGAATTTGACAGTTGAATTCACAGTATTTAGTGTACAAGAGGTTTTTGAAACATAAAATAGGCCCACAATTCCTAGTTAGAACCTTATCTTCAAAATAATACGACGTTTATATCCAACATTTGCTGCCATTTTCTTTGTCATTCTTTCCACAGAAAGATGATCATGGCAACTTTGTCGATTCTTTTGTCTGCCTTTTTCGTACCCTTAACAATGGGTTATGGCAAACTTGACCACTTCGGTGATGGACTAATTCAAGAGCTTTTCAATCGCTATGATCCCAATATAAACGAGTATATTACAGACCCTGACTATGAGGTGAGTACTAGAGCCTTGTGATTTTTTTCAGTTTCGAAATATACTGTGTATTTCATGGTGAGTAAAATATAATTTTTCACCACAGGAACAAGTGAGTGCTGGACTTCCAAAGGGTCAGCGATCTCTGGACAAAATGGCACGATCTGTTCTGCAAACCAGAGTGGACGATATTCTTCTCGGTCGTGAGCCATCGATTCGAGATCGAGAATACATGGAACACAGTTCATTGTTTGGCCATAAATACATGCAAGGCGGTGCGGGTGAGGGCAAACAGCTACTCAAGCCAGATGGAAGCATACAAAATTTTGCTGTCATTAAATCGGACACAATTCTTCCCGCCTATTGTGATCCACCAAATCCATGTCCAATTGGATACACTGGTAAGCATTCAATAAATCTGATGGAAAATAATACGCATTTATATAGCAGTAGATAAGTGGTATAAAATGAGAGATACTTTTTCCATTATATTCCAGCTGAAGATGGATGCTTGGAAGATTTTGTCAATTCGGCAGACTTTTCCCGAGAGTATCAATCGTCCCAGAAATGTATGTGCGATCGAGAACATATGTTTGATTGTCCTGGGAACAATGATGATAACCAATTAGACACTCTTGCTCGATCCATTCAAAACAATGCTCTATCTGAGAGAGATATCGATCGAATTGTTGGAAACATCCAAGAAGATCACAAGGTTGTTGCTAAGAAATTCCATCAGTCCAAGGTAAGCTGAGCGAGAGTAATGAGTGATGAGAGTAATCCATCTTAATTGGCAAACTCTTAATTATTTCACTCTTCTTTCCACAGCGGCAAGTGCCTACCTATTTGAACGGGGAGAAGTTGCCTGTGGTTGCTAAAAAAGCCCCACATTTGGCTAAGAATTGAATATTATGAATCAACGTTCCACGATTATTGAAAGATGAGCTTTACCATATCTTTAATGAGTTTTGATCTCACGTTAAATGTTGAATTTAATTGTCTTCTCATTCGATTGAGTTGCCATAACTTTATTTCTCAAATAAAAAGGGAAGTTGGGAAGAAATCATAGATTTCGAGTAAAGAAACAGTAGCTAGGAGAGTGTTAGATTATAATCAGATCAAATCTTAACACAAACTTACAAAGCCAGCAAGATGCTCTACAAAAGGGTGAACATTTTTTGAATTAGTGACAAAAAATTCAAATCAAACCCATGAATGACCAGAGTCTTTCGTGGAAGTGGATTATCAGGCAAGGATGTTTTGACTTTATCTTTGGTGATAACAACCATTCGCTGAGCCCCATAGGTTTGCAATTTAGCTTTGAGATCATTATCAATACAATTGTCCAAAGAGAAAAATATAACATTTGGAATTTTAGTGTTGACCTCAGAAAGTGCTTCCATTGTTTTGGCTCTTATCTTATTCAAGATAGGCAGAACCTCTGATGGATTGGATGCAGCTAAATAGCAAGAAAAAAGCAAAATTGTTAGAAATCAGATGTTAGAGGAGGGAAAAGAGAGACTTACATTTGATCTGATAATGGCTTTTTCCAACAACAAGGCGGTGGTTTGGATAGTAAAAGAGTAAGAGGCAAAGAAACTCAACAGATTTGAGTAAATCTGGACAGATAGCTGGCCGCATTTGAACACCAACTCGTGATCTCCTTAAACCGATCTCCTCAAAATTATCCATTGCATGTTCCCAGTGAACGAAGATGAGAACTTCATCTTTCGACTTGGGATAGGAAGCTAGAAGACGATTAAGTTCAACAAGAACATTATCGTGTGGCTTCTTCTTTGTCACATCGTCCTTATCTTTGCGCCATGAAAGCCACCTAGAGGTCAACCATAATGACATGAGGTTGATCGATTCCGATGAATTCATCCCCTTCAGGCGTTTCAAGAGTGCATTGAGGACAACATCGATATTTGGAAAAATTAGCAGCATCCTGGGAATAGCTTGGATTAAATCGTTGTCCGAAACTCTTTTCACAGCAACCAAGACTGCTTCTTTGCAATAAAGTTGAGACTTGATGTGCGTCAGCATATAATCCCCATACTTGTCGAGATATTCATCGTCTTCGAGCAATTTGAGGAAGACATTTTTGCTGTTAAGATTGCGTAGCTTTAAGCAATCTTCAACAAGTTTACGCCTCTCAGCATCTTGAATTGTATTCAAATCAACCTGAAAGCCAAGCAATACTTTCAACAAAATACTGACATTATCTGGTATATGCCATATTTTGATTATGTCAGCATGAGTCCAGCCATTTCGTCTTTTTCTCAACAAGACATCCTTAATCATCTCCGGTTTGTCAGTGTGTTCAGTATACCATTGACCAATGGCTCGTCTAATGACACTGGTGGCACCCTTGACCTTATGAGCGTACAGGTTGAATAGCATCAAATCAGCGGACATGAGGGGAATTTTATTGATTAAGGTGGCCACAAGAGGACGAAGAGTTTCATATTCTCTCATTTGTGACAAAATGAAGGGAACAGTACCGGGAATTGAGCGGCTTGCATTTTCCATGACAGTTTTTTCTACATTCTCCAGCAAGCGTGTTCTCACCTCATTATCCTGCTCAAAAAAAATCAAACAAAAACAAAAGAGAGATACATAATAATCAGTAAGAGAGGTCAACACGTGAAAGGGTAAACAATGTCCATCTTAATGATAAAGAATACTGATTCACTTGCCTCAGCAGTTCCTTTGTCTGCAAGATTGATAAGAGCTTGATTTATCAGCCTTATACAATTGATCTTGAATGATTTCTTGTATACCCGAACATTCTCCTCGGTTGGAAACCAGCGACCAATGGATCTTCGTAAACACGATCGATACACTTCATCACATCCAAAAAGTATCCATCTTTTCAATCGATGCAGCAAATTGCCATATTCTTTATCGGCCACTTTGGATGGACCTTTTGCTGCCGGTTTGGTATCACCTCCACTTGATTTCTTTGTGTTTGTCATACTCTCAAGTATCAAGTATCACTTACACAGACACACAGATTACAATGTCAACTACCAGTTGTCAAGTGTCAAGATGACAGTTTACACACAAATTAACCTTTCAAATCCAATGTCGATCAGATGTATTAATTTAAATTTTCTCAACACAGAAGTAATAAAAACGTTTTTTCATTTCATTTCAAACACAGGATCATAAGAGAAAGTCACATGTTACTCAAGACGCATTCTCAATGCAAAACTTTTTGTTGAGGCTGCTCATTTTGATTTGATTTTTTTAGGTGAGCAAAACTTGGTTCCTCAAGTTTTTGCTTAGTTTCGGTTTTTGGCAGTTGAGAAAAAAAAGTCGAGTTAATCAAGTGTCTTGACGATTCCTACTCTTTCTCTCTCTCTCTCTCTCTCTCGAACTTTGGACTGATGTTGATTAGTTAAGTTGATAATCAATCATTGGTTCGAGTCCATTATTAATATTAGTGGTTTTTTTTAAATTTTTCCATTTTTCTACACACTTAGACACATATTTACTGGACAATTACTGGATACTCGTGAAGAGAGAGTTTTAGTCGTATTTAGTGCCATGTCTACGATAAGTGTTTTAGTGTGTTGATTTAGTTCTCAGTGTTGATTCAGAATTTATTCTGTTTTTTTGAATGCTTCACGCTTTTTGGTGAAGATTTATATTGATTCCGATTGATTTTTTTGGGTGAAATTTGGTGGGAAGAGAATATTTTGTTCTGACCGTTGATCAATATGAATAATCTAGTTTCTTCGTTACAAAAAACTTTTCATGGAGTTGTGGAAAATTTGTATCATTCGGTGTATCGTGATATAAAGTAAGTGATGAGATGATAAAGAATATATTCTTTATCTTGTCTCTTTTTTTTCCCACTCGCCAATTGATTTGGCTGATTGATCCAATGAACACTGAATCAATTGAATCAAGTTCACTTCAATAGTCAATCAAATCATTACTATTACAACTTCTGTCTACTGTCAATCGTTCCGCTTGTTTACTTTCCAATTTCAATCGCTTTATCATGTTTCTTGACTTAAAGTTTTCATCATCATTATGATCAATTTTTTAACCGAAATAAATGATCATTTAAAACACTTCTCTTTCAGGGGTGGCATAATGTTACTCATAATTCGAGGACGAATGCTATGGTGCCATTGGAAAAATTTGACCATTATCGACTATCTCCAGGATCAAGTGAAACGTAATCCAAATAAAGTAGCTTACATATGTGACGATCGTCGGTGGACATTCAGAGAATTTAGTAACTACGTCAATCAAGTGGCAGATTATTTTTATCATCAAGGCTATCGGAAAGGTGATGAAGTAGCACTTCTCATGGAATCTAGACCAGAATATATTGGTATTTGGCTAGGTTTAGCCAAAATTGGGGTCATCACAGCCTTGATCAATCCTAATCTTCGCGGTCATTCTCTTGCACATTGCTTCAATATTATCAACATAAAGGCAATCATATATCAGGATATTTTTGAACAAGGTAAGAAAAATAAGATGACTTGATCTTTCCCTCAAATAGTGTCCATAATCAGTGAAATAGAAACAATGATCAACTGTTTATGTGCGTGTACTTCATCATCATCACACACAATTATGATCAAGAATGCTCGAGAAACACTTTTTCCTTATTCAATTTTCATTCACTTTTAACGTCGTAACAATCATCTTTTATTATCATCTGTCCTTTTTATGCAATCATGATAGTTTTTCCTGACTTGCTTTTCAACTCTCAATTCCTTGTTAGCCAACCAGGAACAATATTGAGAGAACTCGTCGAAATCTTCAGGGTTGTCGTTTTTGTACCATCTTCCATTAATCATTAGCTAAGGGTTTTAATGCCACTTTAGTAAATTGAATATTTCCCGCAGATCTTGTTTGTTGTCATTTGATGTTTTTTTCCACCTTCAAACTTCTTATAAACCCAGCTGATAAGGTGTTTATTCTTTTTTCTCTCTTCTGTTCTTGCCTTCTCTTCAAATACAGCAATTGGCGATGTCAAATCTTCACTCAGCAACACTGATAAAATTAAATTTTATCAACATGGAGATGATAATGTGTCCGGCAAAAATGGCTCAATCAATTTGACCACTGCTTTGGCATCCAATACAGAAACAAAAGCTCCAAACTACAGGAATATAGTTAACTTTAAAGGTATTTTAAAATTCAAGGTTAACTTGATTCGGCAAATTAGGTAATGACGCTGCTTGCTGGAAGAAAGAGAGAGAGAGAGAGAGAGAAAATGATGTGATCATACACCTCAACCGGACTTTTCACTTTCTCTATCTTCCCGAAAACTTCTTAAACTTTCGGGAAAAGTTGAGCCGAAAGATGAGAGAACTTCTTCTTCTTCTTCTTCTTCTTCTTCTTCTCTGTTGGAATTTCATCTTTTTCTCTTTCTCCCTCTCATGAACTTGCCATGATTATTATTCAATGCATGATAAATTCAGTGAGCTGGAAAATTTCTAAATTTTTGGTAACAAGCAACTCATTGGGGAAGAGAGAGAGAGAATGTAAGAATATAATGATAATAATTTCAGGAGTGGTGATTTGATGAACATCATGGATGGATTCATATTTCGATGATTGTGCATGAAATGAGTGATCATTTGAGAAGAAAAATATTGTTTCTCCAAATTTTCTAATCTATTCAGTGAATGAAAAGTTGATAATGGGACAGCTTTTCTCCGATCTGTTATTGCGTTCTAGAGAAGATGAAAAAAAAATTTCATGTCACTTTCGAAGGTATCGAAAATACTTGACAAGATGAAATTATTCTGTTGCTGATTCAAGATAAGAGAGATCGAATGAAAGTGAACTTGACCTGAAATTGATGGGAATGTAACTTTCTTGGCAGACCAGTTTAGATCCTTGACTGATCATGTCCAGAGGGTTTGTTATAATTATTTATTATTGTTTATATGATGAAAATATAAGTGAACTCAGCCACCCTCATGAAAGATCTTTCTTTCAACAGCTTCCTCAAATATTGATTTGATTCTAAAACTGGGAGAGCAGAAGTCCTTCTGGATGATGAATGGCCGATGAATTGATACTGATTACCTTTCTCATTTCTCTTCCCAAAATTTTTCCTTCATTTCTCTTCCAGATCCTCTTCTTTACCTATTCACATCGGGCACAACGGGGTTGCCCAAAGCTGCCATTATCAAACACTGTAGAATACTCTACATGGTACATGGTATGGGAGTTCCCGCACGAATGACTAAAAAAGACATTATTTATTGTCCACTACCAATTTATCATGCAATCGGCATTCTTGGCACAACACTTTCACTACTGTCTGGTTGTACTGTTATCTTGAGGCATCGATTTTCTGCCACCAAATATTGGAAAGAATTTAATGCAAACAATTGCAATGTAAGCTGAAATTAATTATTCCACTTAAAAAATTAGCTTAATTCCGAGGTATTTCCATAGATTGGAATTTATATCGGTGAGCTGTGTCGTTTTCTACTTGCTCAACCGGTGAGAGCTGATGATGGACTCCGACCCATTAGACTGATAATATCAACCGGTCTGAGACCGGCAATATGGCGAGATTTTATCGAAAGATTTTCAGTGAAAAGAGTAATCGAGTTCTATGGATCAACTGAAGGAAATTCTAGTTTACGTAAGTATTGACCTCCATCTCATCCAATTCATTGACTTTTGATCTTTTTTCTCCCATAATTTCTTCAGTTAATATTACGGAAAAAGTTGGTGCAATAGGATTTTTGCCTCTGGTAAGTCTGGTTTTCCACAGCTTTTTTGCATCTTACATTTTGATCCCGTATATGAATTCTAATAATATCTATACACATACATATTCTTCCATCTTCTACCAGATTTTTCCAAAATTCTTGTTAAAAATCTTCTATCCAGTCACCATTATCAAAGTGAACGTAGACACAGGTGAACCAGTTCGAAATACTGATGGCTTGTGTATGGAGGTCAAGGCCGGTGACACTGGTATGCTGGCAGCGCGTGTAAATCAAGGAGACAGCTTAATGTCTTTCGAGGGTTACGTTGACAAGATAGCCACCAGCAAGAAGCTCATCGCGGACGTTCATACTCAAGGTGATTTATTTTTTTCAACCGGAGACTTGGTCACGGTAGACAAGTATCGATATGTGTACTTCAAAGATCGAATTGGTGATACGTATCGATGGCGTGGAGAGAATGTGTCCACAAATGAAATTGAATCATTGATTGCACGATATTTGAATATGACCGATGTCGCTGTGTATGGCGTGGAAATTCCGGGAGAAGAGGGTCGTGTGGGAATGGCAGCTATTGTTAATCAGAATGATAATTTAATTGATCTTGATGCATTGTTGTCTCATTTGAGAGAATCGCTGCCCAATTATGCTCTTCCTCATTTCATTAGAATACTCAGCGAAATGAAACTCACAGGTACCATGAAAATATCGAAATATGAATTGAGACAAGAGGCCTTCGATTTAAGTAAAATTTCTGATCCTATCTTCTATTTAGATACCAAACAGCGAAGATATAAGCGATTAAGTAGAGAGGTGTATGAAGATATAATGAATGCACATCATCGATTATGATCTTTCATGGTCACTTCTGTTTTGTAATCTTTGTTTTTCATGTTTTTTTCTTTACAAATCTATACTCAAAACTAGTTCACATATTTTTTTTCCTCTCTTTCTCTCGATTCTATCGTTTGAAGTGACGATAATATCCATCAAATAACTATATTTGTACATACTTTTCATAAATAATGAGCCAATCTAATTGAACGCTCGATGAGCTATCTCTTTCCTTGGGTAAGAGTACTTCATCTTAATCAAGTGTACGATAATAAATTAATTTTGATACGGAGTGGCTCTCGCCAAATTGAAGGTATTTTGAAGGTGTCCCTTGATCGTGTTGTGAGAAAAGTTTGATGAAAAAACATCAAATTTCTCATATGACTTTGATGAGAGAAGGCTGATATGTAAACGAATTTGAATTCACTTGTCGAAGCGTAAAGTTTATGGAAACGGTTAGGATGAGAGTTGATAAACACCATACAATGTCGTTGGAAGCTTACCGATAATTTTGTCTAAAAACGAGATGCCTAATTGAAGCCGAATTTTAGATTCCATGCTTTAATAGGAAAATTACTACAATGAATGAACAATATTAATACAAAGTAGTTCAAGAGCTGAACTCGAAAGTTTCACAGCAACCGACCACAGTTCATATGAAAATTTGAGTACAGAGTCGTCATATAGTACCGTTAATTTTGAATGGCGATAGGCTGCGCTAGGAGAGTAAGCATTTGTTCGATTGATAGTAATTTTGATTATTTTTTACTTTGATTTTGACTTTGAGTTTTTTATCTATTCATTCACTCATTTTGATTTACAAAGACCATAGAAAATATGCCGAGAGCTCATGGAGTCTTTGTGCCATTAATTGTTTATCTTGCTGATGGAATTTGCCGATTAGGACCTAATTTTCTGTGGTGATGAATCTGATAAGATTGAGGAACTAGATAGATTTTGAGAGGTATAAAATGGGAAAAATTGCAGCATTGAATGACTGTTTGCAAAATTATTCATGATGAGCGACTCATGATCTGATTTGCTAACTCTTATTGCTTATATTACTTACCACTATTGCGTGGTGTTTTAACAACTCAACGGGCTGTTGAGAGTTAGTTCTAGGGAAAATTTTGGGAATTCATTTTTCAGGTTCTAATATTAGGTACCGATTCATCGTATAACTCAAAGTTCACGCATCATCCAATTGGTTAAATTCCTTACATATATCTATCTTGAATAAAATTATTCAAGAGCTGAATGAGTATTACATCACCACTTGAGATGTAATGGGGACTGAGAAAAATATCTTGAATTCTTAACCGTTCTAGTAAAGATTCCTATTGGAACCTCCTCGGAAATGGGCAAGACTAAACTCTTGACATTCTCACCTCGAGTCTATAACTGACATTCAGAGAAGAATAGCCATTTTCCCTCATCAGTTGGTGAGATCACTCTCATTCTATTTCTGAGCTTGAATTTCCCTGAGAATTAGACCTGGAAGATTTTGACGCCTGAATGTTAAGAATTTTTTTTTACTCTATCAGCCATGCTATGACTTCTGAGCATGGATTTTCTCGCCTAAAATGATGCGAATCTGTATTGTTTACTAATCTTAGGTATCTCGAGGGTAGTGATTTTCAAGGAATGAAACCGTCTAACAGTACTGTGAGATCATCAGTATTTTGGTGATTGTGAGGACTAACTCTAGAATTTGAGTAATAGAGATGGGAAAATTATCTCAATCATGAGCATTAGAAAATCCAAACAGCGTGAGACAAACTGACACCAAATCATTTTCTAACCAATTTAATGCTTATCAGCATAACTAACACAAAGACTTCTGAGACATTTTTATATGACTTTGTCACATTAAGCTCCCATAAATATGCATCTAAGTCAATTATTTACTGGGTAAATGATCTGAAATACAAGTTCAGTGATATTCCAAATGGTAACCTGAAGGGACGGTTAGGATCTTGAAAGAAACAATTGGCCCTAATCAAATGATCTGTGAACAAACTCACGGATGGGAAAGAATTGAAATGAGCAAAATGTCAAAGATATGAGAAGACATTATATTGCTTAGATCGAGTGGATATGAAGCTATCATCGAGCTGCATGATAACCCTCGATTGTTGTCAATGAGAGACTATGTCTTGTGGATGGATCAGGAAAATGAAAAGAAAAAGATGAAATTGACAGACAGTTGTAGATGATGAAGGCGAGAGTATCACAAATCTTCTCAGTAAGTTTCAGTAGCACACACAGGAACAGAGGTAGAACAAATGAGTAAATGAGGTTCGATTAATAAAGACAATTTAATTGAATTGTAACCCTTCATATAGAGTAAACGGGAGCTGTCAAAATCGACACATTCAATTTAATCTTCTCTCCGCTAAATAAGCTGGCCTTTTATAACTACTTTCATGATCAATCGACCGCTTACGACTTAGCGACCTCACAAATTTCCGCACTTGTTATGATTTCCGATATTCCGTTTCCAATTTGTTCTGATTTGCGAGCTGTTCCTCTCTCTCTCTCTCTCTCTCTCTCTCTCTCTCTCTCTCTCTCTCTCTCTCTCTCTCTTTCTTTCTTTCTTTCTCTTTCTCTACCCTCCTCTCAATCCCGATCAGATTATGGTTTTAATAAACGCTGGCAAGCGGGCTTGACTCCGATGAATGCCGTAATCCTCCCTTTCAGTTGAGCATCCATGAAAGCAATCATTTTCCCATTAAGACCCCTCCGTTTTTCGCACCTATATCTGTGTATGTATGCCTCTGTGCTCCGGTTAGCTTGACTACTACAGTTTCGACTACTACTAAGGTTCAAGATCGATTCTCTTCTTCATCTTCATCTCCTTCAACTTGCCCTACCAACTTGTATGTCACTCTTCACTTTCAAGCTAGAGGCAAGTCTCTCACTTTTCTGGCAAAATCAGCCAATCCTGGATGAGAATCGATCCAATGTAACACCTGAAACTCATCTCATTGGCTGATTGTTTAGAGAAGCCTAATATCTAATATACAGTTTTCTGCATCTTCTTTTGATGTGGCAAGTGATTTGATGGGGGAGAGAGCCTTAAATGTTCTCTCTTCTATTCGTAACAATCATGTTCATATATTAAGTGAGTCACCAAAGACTAATAAGAGCGAGAGAGAGAAAGAAAGGGAAAGAGAAGAGAATACTTAGGAATATAACCAGAATCTGGCCTGAAAAAGGGACTCAATTGAAGTAGGAGGAAAAGAGGCGGGAAAATATCAATGAAGATGTTGAAAGTTATCATGGAAGATGGAGTAAAGATAATGGTTACACAAGCCTTCAGCGTTGATCACACTTCTTTGTAACAGTAAAATCAGGATCCTTTCGCCTAGTAGGAGGAGAAGCTGAGGGTGCCAAAAATAATGGCAATAAGGCCCGAGTGGTAGATGATCGATTCTCGAGTTTGCATCCAACTAATATCTGAGAGTCAAGCATATGTGGCAAAAAGCTGACTTACTTTGCTCATTTCTGATCGCTAGAATATAGTATTTTGCTTCATTCAGAGAGAGTTGAATAGGGTGCAAGTAGGAAACATCCAGCGTTTCATATCACTCCTACTTTATTCTCTCTCTCCCCTCTATCATCTTGCTTTGTCCATAGGTTCTCTCTCTCTCTCTCTCTCTCACTTGACTTTAGTCAAAAAGAGAGAGTGTCAAAGTATTCCCTGCTCCACTGATTTTGGGCTGCTCAACTATCTGAGAATAATCGGATCATTTTGCGCTGAAGTGGTCCCGTACTGGGTGAGTGTGTGAATAAAGCTAATATATATATATATATGTTTATCCATTGACATATTCTCGTGAACATTCTCTCTCTCTCTTGCTTTTTGCTCAGTTTGCAGGCTTTATTTAACCGATTAAACCATGCATCGTCCGACAAATTTCATCTGTTAGCCTCCACATCAATCAGAAATTCGACGAAATATTTTGAACACTATTTTTTTGCTCACTTCATAAGTATACCATCGCTCTTGCCCAAGATATTGAGCTTGAAATTTTTTGATTCTTTTCATCTTTGAAATTTTTCTTAACCTACAATTCAATCGTCCGTGAAAGAATGAGTCGTCACTGATATTGCCAGTGAATTTGATCGATTTTTTTCTCTCTCTCTTTCGTGTATCAAATATAATCTCCTATACAGTGAACTTTCACGGTGAATGATAATGATAATCTTATGATCCAAGTGAGTCAAACAAGCTGTTTCTCTCTTCAAGAAATCCATCAGATGTCAATACTCTTCATGCTATAGCGGACATGAATTTTTCTCTAGAAACTTTGCCTCCATCCATCAGTGTGACCAGTCTTCGTAATTCACTTCCACCTGTGATCCGGTGTAATGAATCCAAGAATCGCTTAGGACATCCACTGGTGGCACCTTGCAATTCATATGGACTCACATCTCCACCAACAACTCCTCCTTCCGTTTCCGCTTCCTCCTCCTCCTCAGCCATCTCACCTTCCACCTCACCACCCACTCCGGTGGTATTCATTAAACATCATACACCGCTTCTCACATCGCCATCACCTGTGACCTTACCATCACTCAATTCTCAGGATCAATCCAGCCATTCTTCCAGTGAAGATGTGGTGTCCGATGTTCTGCCAACAAGCCATAATCAATCTTTTGAATCCTCATCATGCATCATCTTACCACCACATCGTCCACACCACCACCATCATCATCACGAATTTTTTCCAACTCAAGCCAGTGGATCCCAATTGGTCACTCGGTTTCAAGATATTGGACAAAATTTTTTCAATTTAAACAAAAATTCAACCCTTAAACCCGAGTATTGGCCATGTAATCCGCATTTTGGGAATCCAACATTTCCTGTGACATCGACACATTTTCCACCTTCACCGTTACCGGAATCATGTGCTCTAAGAACTGTGAGTGAGTGTAATTCAAATAGTCCATCATCATTATCATCTCCAATGCCCGTGTCTACGTGTGGCAAAATTGATCAGCAACATCAACACAATAATCGAGCTTCATCTAATCGTACATTCAGTGGATTGTGTTGCTCAAACAATGTGACCACACTTTCGATCGGAGGCTTCGCAAACAGTCCCAGTTCTACTTCAAGTAGTAACAGTACACTGAATAATGGCCGCACTCCGGTCAAACAATCGAAACCGAGGCGTCGAGTGGCCACATTGGCCCAACGGAGAGCAGCCAATATTCGTGAACGGCGTCGAATGTATCATTTGAATACAGCTTTTGATAAATTGCGTAAAAAGGTGCCCACATTTGCATACGAGAAGAGACTTTCCCGTATCGAAACACTTCGACTGGCTGTAATGTATATCACGTTTATGACTGATATTCTGAGATGAATTTTCTGATCGCTGTTCTCTACTAGAGAATGAAATAAATGCATAAAAAAATATAGAAATATAATATATAATATTGTCTAATAAAGTTCAGTGAGAAAATTGATGAAATGTTCTGACAATGCTGTGAATCCAGTTAAAATCTGAATCTGTAGCTCAAAACTCATACAGTTTCTTGTCCTATACATGAGTGGCTTCAATGGCTCATCTTAATGTGTTTGCTTAACCATTTTTGATATTCTTTATTTTGTTTATACAAGCAGCATGGTGTAAAAGAATTACCATTGTAATTGTGCTCAAGTTAAATTTATTTTGGTCATATTCAAATAGATTTTCAAAGAGTCGAAAAAATTTTGAAAATTTCATTAACTCGATCAGCTTTGAATCTGCCAAATATCGTAAATCATGTTCATGCCGAGCATTAACTATGAATCAACTTGTTACTGTTTGGATGACATGTTTATCTTCCACAAAGCAAGGAGATTTCTGAGACACGCGTCTCGAATCAAAGCACACGCTGATGTACAACCGTTTCGAAAGATTTAATGATCTGTTTGGGGACTATTCATGGTATTAGGGAAATTACACGGCCACAAATCTATTCCTGAGATCTTTACTGAATTTCCAGACTTGACTTCCCACCCGAGTACTCGAGATATTTGACTCTTTTCTTGACCTGATTAAGTAATACAGTTTCTATATAGAGCTTCTATTGGTGAGATGCTGATAAATTCGAATGCAAGGTGAATTTCACTCATTAGAAATTTCGGTATGACTCAACTTTCCTGTGGGGAATTCTTCAAGATTCCTTTTAAACAGCTCTAGAATCTGATTTGAATACATGAGAAACAATTTTTCTTCAATACTCATACACTACCTAGGTAAGTATGGAGGTGTACTATAGAAACACTGTATCTCCACGCTTTTAAGCTTTATGATACTAGCGTTCTGACAATGTGGCATTCTTCTCACGATTGCAAGAGACATAGATACAATCTTTAGAGGGCTATAAGGATTTTTAAACTCTTGCAGGAGTACTTATACAACATGATTCTGATCAATTAGCATGAGCCTTACAAGCAATCGACGTGCAAGAAAAGTTTGCCCATAATCTGGGTCTCGAAGGCCCCACACACGTGGGAGATTGTGGCCGATAGTTTCGAACATATCCCTCTATAGGAGCATTCAATGCTTTGTATTTCCGGAATACATCTGAAAAACATCAAGATTTGTGGCTGAGCGATGGATTTCCGCTTAGGTTTGAAGATCTTCAACACAATTTAAGATATCCATCTAATTATAGGTAATTCCATCAAGCTTTTGAATGGGAATAGACATCTTCTTCAGTCTCCGAATTGATAAAAATTTCAAGAGCGAAATAAGAAAAGCTTTTATTCAGTCTGAGGATGAGGATCCAGACAAAACCATCTCATCTTATAGGCCCATTGGATCATTATGGTCCTTGCAATTTTCACAAAAATCAAGACCCTCCATTGTAAAGGGGATTTAGCTTTTAGAAACTGAAATACTCAACGAGAGTAGACCATTATCGCTCAAACCCCTTTTTCCTCTCCTTCTGCTAATCCGAATCGAAATCCAGGCAGTCAAGAATAATAACATGCCCCAGGAAAGGGCGTTCATCAATAATCTAATCCAAATGATACGGGATTAATTCTCTAGTTCCCCTATTTTCAATTCCCCATGCCTTTTCGTGCAAAACATTCGATGCTCACTATGAATATCACAATTCTATTTTTTCTCCATATTTTTTATGTTTTCTATCTATTGTTCTCCAAGTCAAAGGTCAATGTCCATCGTAAAAGTGGATAACGACTTTATCAGCCCATCAGAGGAGGAAGGTTTGATTCAATTGATCCCTTCTGCTCGACGCGATTTGACTTAGGGAGCCATAGCCATTGTCCAAGTCCACTGACTCTACTTAACATGTAAAAAATGCACCCTCTAATATGCAACTTACATTCGAACATGGACTCATTGTCGGATATCTTCAGAGTAAAGATTCATCTTATAGGCTCATTTAGTCAAATAGACTCCAAATTATCAGAATGGAATTTCTCCAAATAAGGAAGAGAGCATCCCTTCCTCGAAATTCAGACAATCTGGATGAAGTCATGATATTTTTTGATCAGTTCGGCTTGGCCAAAGTAATGAATCAAGGAGTTAATACTTGTCGGCTTCGCTTTGAACATTTACTTTCGAGTATAGAGTTGCAATCGATTTTTGTTCTTGGAATGAGCACCGTTATGTATCTCTTCACCAAGAATATGGCAGCTGAAAATGAATGTATCTCTCAACTTCGATCTATCATGGAAACCGATCATTCAAGATTCATAGTCTAACATCATTTGAGAATCTCCTGAACAGAACCATAGCTTCACTCGATTTTATTGGGGTTTCTAGATCCTCAAGTCAAGCCACTCTCATTTTACCAGTTAGAGCCATTTTATCGCTTTTGTTCATTCCAGTGGAGTTTTCGGCATATATTCAGATCACTTTTCGAGGAAATAGTTCGTGGGATATTAATAGCTTCAAGAGAGAAGACTGAATTCGAAAGTCAGCGAGTGAATAACCCCATCACCCACCCCGATTTATCCCTAGAAAGAATTCATTGCGGTGAAAATTCTTCACCTATTGCAAGTCTTATGTATACACGCAAATTCATCCCAATTATTAGTAGTCCACAGAAGTGTTCAGTAGTCGAGTGGTAGCAAGCGTGAATACCTCCATACTGGTTCCGTGTGGGGCAAATGTTCTTCAAAATTTTATGTGGCTTTAATTCAAGAGAAACTCATGCTAAGATTCTTGATCAGAATTGATATCTTAAAGAGAGCTGAAATCGGACTTTGTCGTTGAAAGCAACGTGAATGAAGATTCTCGAATTCCAGTTTATCAAATTTTTGACAAAAATTTTCCTTTCATTGTAGTTATATATTAACATTCATGTATCTTTCGCCAATAATGTTCTTGTTACACTTGGCAAGATTTGTAAGTCGATTGATAACTCCGTCATTCACCATTTTCAAATCTGAAAGCTCTCCCAATCTATTTTACGATACCTTCCAGAGAGGAAAAGGAATCAATCGAACGACTAAAAGCGGTAAATTTGTTTCATGTTTGTATGTTACCTTAGAGGATAAATGTGAGGTGAGATAAATCAGCATCAAATGTATTTGGATAGGATCACATGTGGTTGTTTTAATCAACTCGTCACAGAAGACTGAACAAATTAATTTGTAACATAATTGTGTGGATTGCATTTAAAAAACCGGGATGGATTATCAACGATATTTCTCAGCCCATATTAGCTTGTTTATGTACAATTGTTACAAGGAAGATACATAATATTGCGAGTGAGGCAACAAGCTACCAAAACAAGCAATGAGTCTGATTGGCACAATTTTCCAACCATCAATTGGAATTAAGGTAGGTAAGTCAAACAATTAAGAAGGGACTTTTGCACATATTGGCACCAAAATTGTGAACAAAAGTTGGAGAGAGCAAAAAGAAACAGGTAAAGTGTACGATCAAAGCATTCTTTCTTCAATCTTTTGATTATATTTTTCCAATTTGGATGTCTATTGGATGAGAAGGGAGTAGTTTGGTGAACAAACCTGTCACTAGACATTAGTGATCATCTCTAAACAATTGCATTAACACATTGAATCCTCTCACATCATGCTCAGCTTGCTTCACAGCAAGCGTTTCACGAGCTACTTGACAAACTCTTTCGAGTTCGGGTAAACGAAGTAAAAGTTCTCCAAATTTTAGTGGATATTGAGGATAGTTCATCATGGAATAGGTTTGTAAAGCTTCTGTTATCTGTCTTTGGAGAACGTCCACTTTTTCCGTTTCGTGAAGTCCAAAAGCATCTAAAAAGATCAGAAATACGATTAGTTAGTAATTAACTAGTCAAGCTTTTCAAAAAATTTTCAAGTGGTTTCATCTACATACCAGGTGTCATCAGGATGATCACTTTAAGACAAACATATTCACATTCATCTAGTTGTAGCCGTCGTAGATGATCAGTTAAATTAATTATCCGCTCAATGACATTACTTATTCCAAGAGATTTGGCCTCATCAACGGTTACACCACGAAAGGGAGAAATTCGAACTTGTCCCGGAGTAGACATAGATCGATAACAACAGCTGAATAGTAATAATTCAACCCATGAATTGTGTAACAAAGCAACTTTATCATCCATTGGAATCTCTTGGAAGAGTGGTAAACTTCTACACCATTTTACCAATCTATATAGATGGTGGTCAGCAAGATTGCAAAAGTTATTTTCAAAACTTTCATTCAAATCTGGATGGTGAACTTCTGGAGGTGTTGGTGAAGATGAGTAAGGGGTGTTGGTATGATTGAAAGACGAAAATGATGTAGGTTGAGATTGATTATTTTTGCTATCTTCATTATCTAAATGCCACAAATGCTCAACTGATAAGATTTCTCTGATAAGAGCATTGATGTGAGGAGGTATCGTTCGGCCTCTAGACTTGAGACTGTCTACATTCCCATCAAAATCACTTGAATCTTTGGTACTCTCTCTTTTTATTTTAAAATCAAGAGGAGCATCTGGAGAGGCTTTAATTTCTGAAGATCTTGCTTTATCATTATCACCTTCATTAAAGTAATACGCTCGCTGAGCTTGACGATTTGATGAATCTTTGGATTCATTTTTTCGACTGAGATTTTGAGCTTGTGACTGTTGTTCAAATAGAGAAGAAGTTCGAGGTAGATTTGGATTGAATAGACCAGAATTCAAGACTGATTGTGAAAATGTGAAAGCACATTGATAAGTACTTCGCCCTCCTCTTGTTCGATCCTCACGAATGGCCTCCAATTTCATGCCCATCTTCAGACACTTCTCAAAACGGCATGCTGGACACTTCTTTCTGGTAGCTATTGTGATTGGACATTGTGCACCTCGGATGCAGACATAATTTTTCTTATTTTGCACTGTTCTTTTGAAAAAGCCTTTGCAAGATTCACATGAGAACAAACCATAATGGAAACCTGAGATTCGATCTCCACATATTGGACATGGCTCTGCCAACAATTGTTGACGAGAAAAGCCGGTGTTCATATTGATTCCTGTTGAATTGAGAGCTAGTAGAGGATCACAAGATGATTGGTTCATATTTGGATTCATACTGCTATTTGATGACAGAAAAGATCCAATGTTTGTTTGAGTCCGATTTTCACTGTTTGGTTGCTCAATTTTGTGATTCAAATTTAGACTACATGGAATATCACTGGTGTTAGATTCATCAGATGCTGATGAGGCTATAGAGGTGGTCGAAGCTGAAAAAAAACAAGAAAAACAACAGATGAGAAAGTTGCATAAAACTAGGAGAAAAAAGAAGAAGAAAAAAGAGAGTGAAAGAGAGAGAAAAAACTCCTAGACTCACCAGTCAACCTGAGATCCTGAAGCGAGCGAGAAGATAAATGATCAATGGAGATTGAGACGTTGCCGGATGCTGAATTGCGAAGGTTGTCAGGATAAGGAGAATTTGTCGTTGTCTTGTCGCTCGAGGAGAATGTACAAGGCCTGCCCGGACTTAGTGGCGAGCTTACCATCTCTTCATCCATATTCGAATCAACCGAATCGGCACGTGGAACAAAATTTTTTGTCATATTCAATGCGCCAAATGCTTCATCAGCAGATGGATCATCTTGTCGATTCGACAATTTAGACCGATTACGGTTCTTATCGTCCATATTATCGGGCTGATTTGAGGCACATTTTGACGCAATCGAAAGGTGATTGTGATGATACAACTTGGGGCGGTCTAAGATGAATGAGGTAGCCTCTTGTCTTGGCTCGGTCTCATTTTTACCACTATCTTCTGAGTAACTTGTTTCACTTGATTCGGGCATTTCATAATCAGTTGTACAAGATAAGTCCGATATTATGGCATTGAGAGAATGGCGACGATCACTTGTCAATTGATTCTTTGAATCAATCATTGAATGAAGTGAGAGAGAGGAAACAGAAACGGGCTTATGAAGAAGTGCTCGAGATACAAGAGTAGTCGAAAAATTTTGATCACACCGATTTGGTTGACAATAATTTGGTTTACCATGGAGAGAGCCCACATTTGAGCCACTGTAGCTGATTACCGAGGTACGGTTAAGTTGGGAATTAATATCAGATGAGGATGATTTAGATGAAGATTGTGATGAAGAGGAAAATGCACCAGTATCTCTTTGATGGGGGATCAGGAGGGCATTTGGTAAGCTCGAGCGATGACGGTGGTCTCGATCAAAGAGGGAAGGTGAGGGTGATGAGGCAGACTGTGATCGTTGAGATTTAACGAGAAGATACGGTTTATCATCCATTATCATCGATTTAATTCAGTACTTGGTGCGTATGAGACATCCTGGAAGAGATAAGAGAGAAAAAAAAATTGAAAAAACTTTCTTCAACAACAGGAATGAATGTTTGTACACATTGTGATCAGAGAATTGCTTGTCAATCAGAAAGTTCTATTCTACAAATTCGAAAATGATTGAACCTATGAAAAAATTCTGTTTTCAAGGAGCAAAACTCGTGACAATATTTAGAGAGCAGAAAATTTAGGATCAACATACTGGTCAAATGATCACTTCTCTCAGGTGGAAAGATCTGGTTCGGGACACCCAGTGAACCAGTATGACAGCTTGATGACAAATATTAATAACATTAGCGAATGGAAAGCTGGGATGATAATGAAAAATCTGATCACTCTCATTTAAGTAATAATAGTAATCAGTCATTGATGCAAAAAAGAAGATGAGAAAAACGTACAAGACGTCAGAGAGACATGGCGGAGAGCATGGCTAATAATATGAATTCTACTTATGAATGATGGATGTAATATGGCTACCATTTACTAATGAAACGGTCAATAATTGAGAAGCAAATCTTGATGATGATAAATAAATCGGAAGCATTAAAAGTGCAAGATCAGGATCCACATTCGAATATTGATTCGATGAAAATGGCAAACATTTTCAATTTTAAGCAACAAGATTATCATATGTTCGATACACGTTAAAAAAAGAAATCAATCTTGAGCTAAGAAAAGATTTTCTAATTACTGTACTTTTATGACAATCATTATTAGTATCACTGATATCACGTTATAATCTCACAGTATCATCATACCACTTGTTATCAGAACATTCGTACTAACAGATAGTCAAGGTTCCTCAGATTCACAAATGAACAATCGCAAGCCCCACATTCACAGGCACCTTGAAAATTGGCCAAAAATTGTGGACACAACAAAAATATCTCACATACATGCCCTGATCATGAGAATCGATGGTGATGATGATGATGATGATTAGCTAATCGGCAAGGAATTTCAGATACTTCGATGAGAAGATTAAGCACCAGTGAGTGAACCATAGGAGTGAGAGAAATGATAAGGACATGGAAAGATATGCATCGAACGAATATCGAGGCCCAAGTTGTTGAGGCTCAGTCATGATTAAGCTGAACACAAAAAAAACTTATGGCCTTGATTGTTGTCAATGAGAGACCATGTCAATAATCTTTGAGAGCACAAGAGAAGAGAAAGAGAGAGAGAGAGAGAGGAAGAGAGGAAAAGAGAGAGAGAAGACTGACAAGCAGATCGATGAAGGAAAACAAGTGGATCACAGCATTTTCTCAGTCAGTATACATGAGAAATATATATACACACAGTGTTTATCAAAGCAGAGGTTGAAACAAATGGTTAATTAAGGTTCGATTACCTTTTCAGAGAATAAATAGTAGCAGCTTGTCAAATCCAGTTATCAGCATATTATTTCAATATACACACCACTGACTGGTGAAGGTGGGCGAGATCGGGATGATGTAAATATGAAGATGATGTTGGTGTAGCCATTGAAATGTGAAGCATTCTCAGTTTGTATGATGATGTTTGATGAACAAGCTTGTCAGAGAGAGAGAGGAATGAGATGGAATTGGACAGGGAAAAATTTATTCATACAGTGTGTGTGCAAGGTACACCGAAATGGGCATGTAAATTGATTGGTTAAAATGACTACATCCACCGAGATAGACAGGAAGAGAGTGGAAAAGAGAAAAGGCTGAAAAGATGAGGAGAGAGAGAAGTGACGAAACCAAACCTTAATAAACACACACACACACATACACAGCATCCTTACTTATAGCGGTCTATGTGACATGGTAAGACACCTCTTCGCAATGCGATGAATCGATGTGTTTCGATCGATTTTCAATTCAACAACAAAATTCATGGCCTATCTGATTAGGTGTGTATATATATAGAGAGAGAAAGAGTGAGAGAAATAGAAAACTTACCTTTTCCATCTCATTGAATTTTTATCATCATGATTTGCTGAGCCATCATCATTTTGTTGTACTTTTTTTCCGTGTACAAATCTCGTTCGCACATTTACTCATTTAGAGAGGTAGAGAGAGACAAGAATGATTAGGTGATGAGAGTTTTTTTCTCTCTGTTACGGTTTCCATTGATTCTCCACTGATCAATATCAAGCTTGATCAATCACTTTCGAAAATATTTATTGTCTAGGTGAGGTGTGGGGTAAATGTCACTTGGTCAAAATTCGATATCGAACGCACAATCAAATTCACAATAAACATTATCTTGCATCAAAAAGTAAACAAACTCTCTTAATCGTTAATCTCTTTTCTACATCCAATGATTATGATCCACTTTTTTCGTAGGAATTTTTTTCCTTCAAAATTATCAAAACTATTCAAACAATTCGATCGAACAAACTTTCTCTGATCCACCCCCATAAGCTGCACTCGCTAATCCTCCTTAACAGTACGAAATCAATCAGCAGCTACTCACAAGCCCACAAGGCTTGTGACCCCATCAAACTTTTCAACAACTGACCAAAAAATTTTTCTCCTCTCAATTTACACACAAAAATTGAATTTTTAAAATTATTCTCTCTCTGCCCAACATACGGAAAAGTCTATGGTCAAAAAATCACTTGCCTATGGCGCAAAAATTTTCCCTAGCCCACTAGAGGGCGTTGAAAAAGTGAAAAAAAGTAAAGTGTTTCCGTTTCCGACTCAGTCGGTTTTGGTTCTTCTCGCTGAAGAGCCTTTGTGTGTGTGTGTGTGCTTCAAAAAATTTATTGATATTTTTCCATTTAATAAGCGAGTTAATTTAATCTGGTTCCTCTTATACTGTCAACAGTGTTTTAGCTATGGGTACCCGAGTATATGTCGGTAGATTACCCTATGATGTCCGTGAAAGGGATATCGAAAAATTTTTTCGAGGATATGGTAGAATCAGAGAAGTGTTGATCAAAGATGGCTTCGCTTTTGTGGTGAGTATTTTTTCCTCTCTTTCTCACTCTTCCTCTCTCTCTCTCTCTTGCTCTTTAGTGTACTGCTTGTTTGTTGATCTCTGTATTGTGTGATCTTGTTGTCATGTTAAAATTGATATGTAATCATTTTTGTGTGCATTTTTCATTTGGAAAATTTTAATTTATGCATTTGTTCTTGCATTTCATTCTAATTTCATCAGGAATTCGATGACCATCGTGATGCAGATGATGCCGTATATGAATTGAATGGTAAAGATCTCATGGGTGAGCGTGTCCATGTGGAATTTGCCCGTGGCCCCTCTCGTGGCCGAGGACGCTTTAGACCATATGGTTCATCTAGGCCATACTACTCTTCCAGTAGAGGTGACCGGCCTTCCGGTGGCTTAACGTATGCTGAAAAATATGGTCCACCAAGGAATACGGAATATCGAGTCGTGGTTGAAAATCTAAGTAGTCGTGTCAGCTGGCAGGATTTGAAAGATTTTATGCGTCAAGCTGGTGAGGTTACCTACGCTGATGCCCACAAAAGGGAACGTAACATGGGAATCGTCGATTTTGCCACCTATGCTGACATGAAGCAAGCTTTGGAGAAACTTGATGGGGCTGATCTCCATGGTCGAAGGATCAAGCTTAGCGAGGATAAGGGTAAGCAATCTAGGAGTAAATCAAGGCGCTCACGAAGTCGATCTTCGAGAAGTCATTCGAGATCACGCTCGCGGTCTCGCTCGAGATCTCGTTCCCGCTCTCGTTCGAGGTCTCGCTCTCGAAGAAGTTCAAAATCTCGAAGCAAGTCCCGCAGTAAATCTCGTAGCAAGTCTCGATCACGATCCCCTAAAGCAAACAACAAATCAAGGTGAGTATTTTTCATCTAAGGTATCATCTCACTGCCCTTGGCCCTTGGCTCGATTTCTCGAGAAACTCAGAAGACAGTCCCCTAGACAACCGCAGCTCACATCCACGCCAAGCGAGGCAGCCTCCAATCCTAACCTCTTTTATAATCAGCTTAGACTGATCAATCGTTTCCTTTCGCCCAAATTTTTCAGGTCTCGCTCAAAATCTAAGTCCAGGTCCAAGTCTCGTTCCCGAGACAGGTCCAGAGAGCGCTCTCGAGATAAATCTGCTGAGCGATCCCGATCTCGATCTCGATCTCGATCAAAGTCTAAATCGAAATCGAAGTCTAAATCAAGATCTCGTTCAAGGTTTGTGAACTTGTAGATCAATATTTCTAACTTTTACTCTAACCACAAATCATCCTCTTAATAGGTCAAAATCACGCTCTCGATCAGCATCTCCAAGACATTCTAAAGAACGTTCTGCCTCTCCTGGCTCCAACGCTTCTGGCCAGAGAGACAATTCGCCAGATAAAGATGGAGAAAATATGGAAGATTAGTGTCGCTTCCAAGATCCTCTTTTCAATTTCATCTTACCACCTCAACATTCTCCATTATTTTTCTCCAATATCCATGGTTAATTTACCTTTGTCTAATTCGAAACCTACTCGGTTTGTATGGACACATTGAATTTCATCGTATTTGTCCCATGATTGGGACTCTCATGATTTCTTGAACAAACTCTCTTTTTGACAGAAGCTTCTTACGTATCCAAGGATGATTAAAAGACATAATTTCTGTAAACACGTCTAATGTCCTGGCCACTGCACCTTCTGCTTTGCACGCAGATTACATCTCAAAACGCCAGAATCATGGCACATTTTACTGACAATAATTCATGGCGAGAGACTTTTAGTTCAATAAAGTTTTCAGTGACAAAATCGTTGGTAGATGTGATCTTGAAGGTACCAAACTTTTGTCTCAGACTTCAAACTTGGATTTGAGGTCAAATCGTTCTTTCTGCTGTGTGAGATCAACTGGAATAATTGACGAGTTGGTTGCTTCTATCTCCCCTCTATGCATCTATCAGATATTGGATGTCAATGATAAGGAAAATAGAAGAGCACCAAAGTATGATGGAGGCCCCCCGAAGTCAGTCGACCATATATAGACTCTGGAACCAATCGAATTTTGATTCCTCAATTCCTCTATGAATCGTCGAATGGTCGAGTTGAATTTCCATCCACCTCCATATCGATTTACAGCCCCTCACCATTCGATTTTAGGCTAGCTTGAAGAGTGGTATTAAAAGAGTTGATCGACTTCACAGAATGCATTTACTAGAGGATATCGTCACATGGTACCCTCGAGTTTAATTGGGATGTCTCATCATTCTGGATGTATGGCACTAAATTACGAGGACACTGAACCATGGATACGATTTCCATCAAATTCTGAGAAGACAGTTGAGAATTCTTCCTAACTTCGATTTCCAAAACTTAACCGTAAGTTCCTCAGGTAATCCTAAAGCAGTCTCGAAATGAAATATAAAAGTCTCGAAGTTGATTTGGAATTTTCCATTGCTTTATTGCAATGTCGAAAGTGTCCTGACGTTGAGGGAGGTTCCAAACTACGATTTCAAATTTTCCTCTTAGAAAGAGATGAACCGAAAGTAAGAGAGAAAGAGAGAGAGAACGAAAGAGAATGAAAGAGAGAAAGTAAGAGAAAGTAAGTGAGAAAGTAAGAGAATGGAAGAGAGAAAGTAAGAGAAAGTAAGTGAGAAAGTAAGAGAAAGTAAGTGAGAACGAAAGAGAGAGAAAGAGAGAACGAAAGAGAAAGTAAGAGAGAAAGTAAGAGAGAACGAAAGAGAAAGAGAGAACCCAGGTAATTCAATAAGTTAAAAATATTCATATCTCTCTATCTCTTTATTTCTTTCCATTTGAAGCTCCTCGAAATTTCGAAAATAAAATAAAATTCAGACTTTTGATTTCTTTTCTATCAATCCGAAATTTTTTTAAATCAGCTTGCGAAATTGCGAAAGCTTGTTGGATTGGGTTGAGGGTCTTTCTCTTCTTAAATAGCGAATGAACCTTCAAACAGATTGCATTCCGGTATGGATAGATAGATTCGGTGAAGAATTTCAGATAATTTCATCAGGTATCATGATTATGGTGGAAATCTTTGAAACTCTTGGAAAAATAAATAATTGAAAAGGAATCTCGAATAGGTCCTGTATAGAGGTAATAAATAGGGAGAAAGTCCAAACTTTTTGAAGGTAACTTGTACCGTTTTTTGGACATTTTTTTCTGTTTTTTTCAAAAGATGCATGTTGAATGAATGATTTTCCGTCTGATGCGTTGACGAGTACATGCTATAAAATGAGATATATCATTTTCGTACTCGTTCAGAATATTATTCTGAGATGATAAATATTCGTAGGAATCTCTTCTATGGAGGCGGCGCTATCGGCTTGTGTTTACGTCTGACAAGTGAGAAGTGAATCATGTGAGTGTTGCGATTGTTTACAAATTCAATTCATGTTTTGATGTCCAGAAATGATACTAATTAGCTTGAACAGTGAGAAAAAAGATCTTTTTCAATTGTTTGAGGGGTGATTTGATCTCTCAAGAATGGGTACCAATGATGATCCAGACTTTTTGACTGTTCTGAAAATTTTGATTATCGGTGAATCAGATGTAGGAAAATCAAGGTTAGTACATCGTGTGTCATTTTATTTCATTCTTCGCTGCTATATACTGACTCGTTTATTAATAAATATGTTTCTTTTTGCTTGATTTGAATATAGTTTGCTCCTTCGATTTGCTGATGACACTTTCCATACAGATATTCCGGCAACTATCGGTAAGTTTCCAGAAAATTCAAAAATCTTCCTCCCTACTTTTGATAAACTATTGATCTCTCTCGTACCATAGAGCAGAGATACTTCAACTTCTTTGATTAAAATAATTGAAAATTGTAAACCATCGTAATCTGCACTGCTCAACTATCGATTATGTTTTCCTGATTTTTCTTAAATTGATGTTCTTGCTTCATTCTCTAGGAATTGATTTCAAATCTACTTTTCTTACCGTCGGAGAGAACCGCGTTAAATTGGCTCTATGGGATACAGCTGGAGCTGAAAGATTCCGCAGTTTAACTCCTAGTTTCTATCGTGGTGCACAAGGAGCCATATTGGTTTACGATGTGACACGCCGAGATACTCTCCAAAAATTGGATAGTTGGTACAATGAATTGGACGTGTACTCGACCCGAGAAAATCTAGTTAAAATGGTTGTCGGCAACAAGGTCGATAAAGAAAATCGAGCAATAAGTAGAGAGGAGGGCTTGAGATGGGCTCGCCGACATTCGTCTCTTTTTATTGAAGCTAGTGCTCGTACAAAAGAAGGAGTTAAAACAGCATTTGAAGAACTAGTGGAAAAGATACTGCAAACACCAGGGTTATGGGAGGAAGTTGGTGGAAAACGTAATATTAAACTTGAGGAATCAGAAGACCAAGAAAGAAGTTGGTGCTCCGGATATTGCTTTTGAATTGCTCTAGAGACTTAGAGACTTTATAAAATTACGCTTAAGGGCTTAACTTTCAAAAACAACAGATGTACCCAGGAAAAATTCTTCTTTATTTTGTATTTTTATGTATTCAATCGTAATCGTCATCGATAAAAAGAAATACTGTAGAGATTTTTTTCTCTCGAACTCTCTACTCTTCGGGGGCTAGTCCTTCAATCAGAATATCTTTTTCAAATTTCTCAATTTCCATTACCTGTGATGTGTCTATTAACCATGGTTCTCGACCTCGATGTTCTTTATAGACAAAATTTTCATCTCATCTAACGAGGTGACTTTCGAAGGTAAGGGGAACACTTACACAATGGATGTCAATGGCAAGTAAAATGAAATATTCATAAGCAAGAAAGCTCGTTCAACTGAACTCATTGCCAAACCAATAGACCTCAAAGCTTTCACAATATTTGTCAAGTTCAACGTAATAGTAGTCAAGGAGCGGATGGAAGTTGACGTACATTATCACTTGAGGATGGTCGTAATCGAAGAGAGCATTTTCATGAAGAGCTCAATAAAACATCGAATGAATAATGATTTTTTGAGTCCAAGAGATGTGCTACTCTTGATAAATTTCCAGCTCACTATTACCCATCGAATTCAATGAGATGGTCAATAGGTAGCAAAAATCATCGATCAATTGATTTTTACTGAAGGATGTGGAAACCAATGCTCGCTCTCCGAGTGGACCAATATGGCTAAATGAACGAGAGGATGGTATAGTGAGATGGCCCGTCTTTGATTAATTTTAGACTAGTACCCTTCACTCCGGACTTCAAGTGTGTCTTCTAGGCTATGGTCATCAGAATTCGGTCCTCTAATAGCAATAGCTTAAGTGCATAGAGTTTTCCTATCGCCTAAGAAATGGTTAATCTGGCTTGCAAAAGATGGTATCTATATTACCCGCCCGAATCGAAAATGCGAGCCTCTGACAGGTTCAAAATTTTCACGTAAGTTATCATTTTCATGAAATGTGAAAAGATAGTAAAAAATTGTGATTCCAATGAAAATTTGGCAGCTTTTTGATCAATCGAGGATTTCTAGCAGGCTGCTTCTTCCTGTAGAAAGAACATATTATGAAATTTCATGTATAATTTCATACATGTATTTCTTGTAGATGAAACTTCATCGTGTTTTAACAAACAAGATTTTTCATGCATGTATG
>QZCP01000350.1:0-18862 GCA_003956705.1 Brevipalpus yothersi
GGGCTCCAACCCGTTGTCACGACGCAACCTAACTAATGTATGATGGCTTTGTCTCTCATGGGCATAAGCTTCAACCCATTGCCCTGACACTGTCTAAGTATTATGACTTAGCATCAGCTGATCAAATTGATAAAGATGTTGCTGACGAAGGTATTCATCTTAAAAAACCTTCATGGCCACCTCGGTACATTTTCCATGCGGGAAAAGAAAATACAGAGTTTGTCTAACGCAAACGCAATCATACCGTGGAGAAAATTTCCAGAAAATGACTAAGTCCGGATGTGAGCACCACCTACGTTAAGTCCATGGACAAAATTTTGGAACCTTAACATCTCATCCTGAGAGTTCGGAAATTATATTTTTTTGATCAAGACTGTTTGTTTAGAATGTGATCTAGTTAACGAGGCTTATTTGAAACGAATCTATACAGTAGTTCCAGAGTTATAGTTATTTCAATTTTATGTTAGCACCATCCCATAGACTCAACATAGATGGTGCTAACGAAAAATTTTTCTTTCAAAACCACATCCGACCATCATGGTATATATTTTCATGAGAGGAATTGTGGGTACAGAGTGTATCCGTGGTGTATCTGACCATCTTATATAAAAAATAATTCTTGGGCTTGCGCAGTAGTGATGCGCTGGCCGTTCTCAAAAGCCGGACTGATCTGAGCACGCTTTGCTCAGGCAAGTCCACATGCATATACATTGGCCGCTATGGTATAGCGGTAGGGTGTAGCGGGCTACGAGCGTCTGAACTCTGCTTCGAAGTTAATGGAAAATTCCAAACTTTCAGAGATAATATTGATTAGTGATTAGTGAAAATTAACGGGCTCGAACTTCGGCTCGGAAATAAGAGCGAACAAGCGAGCGTAGCCAGCGTAGCCAGCGCAGTGAGCGATCTTCTAGTACCTCAAAAAAAAATTTTTCGAAAAATGACCAAGTATTTTATGTTAGCACCATCTATGTTAAGTCTATGGACCAATTTTGCAAATTTATATTTCATGATGGAACTTTGTAAAATCATATCTCATTGATCTGAATCACTTGAATACAAAGTATTCTAGTTAACAAAGCTTATTTGAACAAAATACATCGATAGTTTCCAGAGTTATAGAAATTTCAATTTTATGTTAGCACCATCCCATAGACTTAACATAGATGGTGCTAACGAAAAATTTTTTTTTCAAAACCACATCCGACCATCATGGTATATATTTTCATGCGGTAAATTGTGTGTACCAAGTGTATCTGAGGTCTATTTGAACAAACCTTAAGAAAAAATTTTTGGAAATTCTGGAAAATTTTTCCAAGTCCAAGTGTTAGCACCATCCGCCTATGGGCGATCCCATGTTAAAAGTGGAACTTTGTAACTTTGTAACTTTTTTTTCTGCCAACCGATTTCGATCAAATTTGTTTCATTAACGAGTTTTTATGATGATCTAAATTTGTGGAAAATTTCATATTGATCGATCAGATAGTTTTCTCAGAATAGTGAACACAAAATTCGAAACATTTGTCTCACCGGGGTGTCTCCACTCCGTTCCGACAATCAGGGAAGTACAATTAGTTTCTCAGAGCTGGGGAATTATCATCACCTTCACACTAGTTCGAAGAGATAGTCAGAGGGTAGTAGAGGAGAAAAGGAGAGAAAGAGAGAATGGATTAGATGAAAGCAGATCTGAAACTCAATATCCGTCGATTATGCTCAATCAAAGTTCATGGGGATGAAATCTCTGAAGGCATTGCTTGCTATGGTCACGTTACTAGTTGCAGCAACTAGATATCGAGAAAGATAGTTTCTTCGATCTTGGATATGGCAGCAAATAGTGAAAGATAATTGAAGATTAAAGTCAAAGAGTAATATTCTATCACACCCAGAATCCAATCAGGTCGTGTATTGCCAAATGGATAGAAATAGAAGATAGGCCCTTCTCTCGGAAGGAATGAGGCCACCCAATGACTTCCAGTCTTCCATCGTTGATCGAGAATGATAATGAATCCACTGAAGGACAATAGCCAAAATTGTCCCTTTCCGGATTTCAATAAAACTCTCTCATTGAATTTTATCAGGTCTGATAAGACCGAAAATAGGATTGTTAATTCCCTATGACTCAAACTTTCAGATATATCACTCTTTCCCCCATTTTGGAAAAAATTCATCTTATATTGATATAAAAATATTTATTGGGCCTCATACTACCTCCACTGCCTTATAAACATTGAGCTTCATAAACAATAGAGTGATAGATAGTTTCTATCGAAGTTCTGACGTATGTATCAGGCTGAGAAGCAAGCGAGCAGAATGAGCGGAGCGAGGGGAATTAGCTGGATCCATAGTCATATCGAAACAAGATTGGTAGCATATGTTTTCTTGTCACACGTGTGATTGGATAAGGTATGTTCCATTACCCAGATGTTGGTGGAAAATAGTGGAAACTGACGTTTTCTGCTTTTTCTCAAAAATCAGAATGTCTATCTCTGATATGATAACATTTCCTCATCACACACAAAATTTGTGATGAGATGAGGTATAAATCAGTCAGGGTATCCTCGAAAATATCCAATGTGTTGAAAAAGTGTGGTGAACCCAAAATATTCTTAGTGCCATGACAACACTCACAGAAAGTGTGAAAGGCTGACCTATGACTCATACCCAGATTGTTGATGGCTTTTTGGGGGAAACTCCTCAGAAGCCTTTCTGGTCGTTCAAAAATCTTTGTAAGTCCAATTTTGTCAAAACAATGCATCAATTGTAGCGTTACAATATCAATCAATCTGAATCTTTGAGTCAAACTGAGCAAACACTACCATATTCATATTCTTCGCTAGACTTTTCTTTGAATTTCACCCCCAGAAGGATGGTTTGTCTCTCGATCAGGGAAAGTGTTCCAGTCTAACTACCCAAAGCAGAATCAGGTAGATAGTCAGCGAAGGAAAATGTATCATTATTTGTATACTTTAGATAGCTTGCTCGGATTTGTAGATGTCCTTGATGTTAATAAGAGAACTGGAATAGAGGGAAGAACTCTGCAATAAAGAATAATAGCCATTTCGACCAAGCTCAGAATGACCTTTATTCCTCAATAACTCGAAAAGTTAGCTAGATAGAATGATAGAACTAGCTGGTTATTTTCAATATATCATGTGAGTTTGGCATGGTTGTTGAGTCGAAACAGGGTGCTTCATAATAATATGACCTCTGAAAGGACAATGGTCAAAACTGCCCATGCTCAGATTTCAATGAAACTTCTTTATCATATGTAATCAGTTGTGATAAGACCAAAAAACTAGTTCAAAACTCTGTATGACTCATACTTCCAGAGATGAAGCCATTTTATTCTTCTTTGCTATCTCGAAAACGCGCAGTCATATCGAGATAAAAACGGTATCATTTGAATTCTCATCACAAATGTGATAAGATAAGAAGTTTTTCGTGGTTTTCGAAAAATGATAAGGCTATTGAAAATAGATTTATCATTACCTGGAAAAACCAGATTTGAAACCAAAGTAGTGATAACACTATCATATTTCTCACAACTGATAAGATAAGTCTGTACACAAACCATGAAAAAGACTTGGGGACAAGTTGGTCAAAAATCAATATATCTTTTCTAAAGAAAAACTGGGCAGGAGTCCAAAAAAATGATAAGATTATTTCATCTCTCATGAGTAATTAGATAAGATAAGGTATATTTCATGCTCACAGCATTGGTACAAGTTGGTCAGAAATCAATTTATTCCCTTTACAAAAAAACTAAACGTGAAACCAGAACACTGATGAGATTATCTTATCTCTCATGATTGATTACATAAGACTGCACACCCGTGATATCTCTAGCCCGTGGACAAGTTGGTCAAAAATCAATATATTCTTTCCATGAAAAACTAGGCATGAAACCAAAATACTGATAAGATTATTTTATCTCTCATGATTGATTAGATAAGATAAAGCATATTTCAAGCCTACAGGATTGATACAAAATAGTCAGAAATTGGATTGAACATCTGGTATTCATATTTTTACTCATATCAACGAGTAGGGAAGAGCCTCTGATTGGATAGATTCTAAGTGTATTCTATCTCTCTCTGGATCGAATTCTTCAACACATTCCAATTCCTCAAGCTTTAACTCGAGATATCGAGAAATGAAGACCAGAGCCCTGTTAGTGTTAACCAGTCGGCACCACGAGTAGGTAGGGATGGATTTTGTCCAACCGAGGCGTAGATTAATTATCACTATAGTGTCCAAATCTAGCCCCTCATAAACACAAAATGTCACTATCATTTCACTGTCACTATCCAGTGGAATCATCACCAGATTCATCACCACTGGCGAGTAAGTCACCTAATCTTTTATTAGGTTTATCGCCCCTAAATCCTGTGCTCATCATCATCACTGCTACAAAAGCGTGTGAGCAAGGATTCACAGTCCGGAGTCCACTCTTGCACTTACAATACCATCCAATGACTTGCTCAAGCCCTTCTGCTGCAGGATCCATCAACACGAACACTTGCCATTTTGTATATCTCTTGTGACGTGAACACATCCGCACACGGAACAAGAGAGGCTGCTGAACTTCGATATTGTAGTGAGCAAAGTTTATGGTTGAGGCCTAACGGTGTATCTTGAACTAGAGGTAATAATGATACATTATATTTACAATTCTCATAGGTTTTCAACCAAAAAAAGTATTCATCTCACCTCAAGTTTCAGTTTCATCTCCTTGAATCTTGCTTTGTAGGAGTTGATTAGCTTGAGACCATACCTACCTGTCGCAAGATAGTAGGGCTCGTTGTTCACCAATGGTCTTACAAGCTCCTCTCGAGAGTAATAGACCCGGAATGATCTCTCAACTCTGAAAAGACCCTCTGCTTGAATGAGAGGGAAGAGTTTATTCTCCAATCTCATCCTGCTGATCATTCGTTCGCGAATCTCTTCTTCGTGACCTCTATCAGCAACAAGGTTCAAAGGTCTGAATGCATTGTAGAGATCGTTCATGATTTACTCAAACCTTCTTTGCAAAGTGCTTCTGGAGTATCCGAAAAACGTCGCAATCCAATCGAGAGGCTGGCCTGATCTCATTCTGAACATGTATGCACCTAACGCTTGGAAACGATCTGGAACTGTTGTGTAAGATGCGAGATCGGCGAATTGTTCAAAAGTGAGAGAAGTGAAATTCTTGAGTAGAGCATCATTCTGACCAGCTCAGGTTGGCATGGTTATAGTCCCTTGATTCTTCAAACACCCAAGAATTAGATCAATATAGTCCTCATAATTAGAGGGAGATAGAGACTCTGGGCTCATGCAAACCTCATCCATGTTGAGTGTTTGCATGAGTGTTTGTCCTTGATTTTTGACCAACTTGTCCACGGGCTAGAGATATCACGGGTGTGCAGTCTTATGTAATCAATCATGAGAGATAAGATAATCTCATCAGTGTTCTGGTTTCACGTTTAGTTTTTTTGTAAAGGGAATAAATTGATTTCTGACCAACTTGTACCAATGCTGTGAGCATGAAATATACCTTATCTTATCTAATTACTCATGAGAGATGAAATAATCTTATCATTTTTTTGGACTCCTGCCCAGTTTTTCTTTAGAAAAGATATATTGATTTTTGACCAACTTGTCCCCAAGTCTTTTTCATGGTTTGTGTACAGACTTATCTTATCAGTTGTGAGAAATATGATAGTGTTATCACTACTTTGGTTTCAAATCTGGTTTTTCCAGGTAATGATAAATCTATTTTCAATAGCCTTATCATTTTTCGAAAACCACGAAAAACTTCTTATCTTATCACATTTGTGATGAGAATTCAAATGATACCGTTTTTATCTCGATATGACTGCGCGTTTTCGAGATAGCAAAGAAGAATAAAATGGCTTCATCTCTGGAAGTATGAGTCATACAGAGTTTTGAACTAGTTTTTTGGTCTTATCACAACTGATTACATATGATAAAGAAGTTTCATTGAAATCTGAGCATGGGCAGATTTCCCATAGCGAATGGGCATTGTCCTTTGTCGATAACTTTTGATTGCGATGAGTCAGGAGCTTGAAATTTCATACTCTGGGTCCTGACAAAAATATATCTCATAGGACATCAGGTCAATTTCTGACCATCCACGAATCAGTGTCTCAAGTGATTCTTTCACTTCCCATCAATAGAATATGGGCTGAGATCTGGCTCAGATCGGAAAAGCAACGTTAAAATCACCTAAAAAGGCTTGAGAACGAAACACCAAGCTTATCATGTGATTCATCGAATTTGAAAACAAACTGATAAGGAATTGGATCAGTCAGAGCTCGTAAAATGTGAGGCAGCTGGTGGATGAGATATTAGGAGAGAATGCTGAGTGATACATTTGAGTGATTAATGGTTGATGAGCTTGTAAAACTCTGAGAGTTAGCCGAAATTGGATACTGATTGAATATTGAAAATTTTGAAGTTTGAAGAGTTAACAATCCAAAATATAAGTGGAGGAGGAAGCAGGAAGAGAAGATCTGTTCATTTTGTTTTTCTGATGGGTCATTCAGAGTGATATGACGAATTTGAAACGCCTATATCTCGCGGAGCCCACTATGAATCTCGGGAATTTTTCCGATACCGTACAGGAGAAATTTGTAAGTCTTGTTTGCCATGAGTTTGAGGGAGTTCAATAAGTATTCAGGATGGCTAACAGGGTCTAAAGTGAAAATTTGGGATATTCCGAATGGTGGGCAGAATTTTCGCGAAATTATCACATTTTTAGAATTCTCATAAAAAATCAAATCTTATGGAGTTGATCACACATCGATAAAGTGAGAAGTAAGGTAGATGAGATATCAACTCTTCAGCTCATATATGAAGATCTCGGGCAAGGAAACTGCCGTTTTGACAACTTGAAATTGTTCTACTCACTGATCAACCTGATTCTTATTTTTCTGATGAGAAGTTGACAGAAAAACTCGCAGAATAGGCGATTTTCCTTCCTCAGCCAGTATCGTTCCGTTCTCAATCTTAGACCTCTCATAAAACCCTGAGTCAGTGATTCTTCCGAGCAAACGTTCAATTCACATGAGCTGATAGAAATTCTTCCCAACTGGATTCCTCCTTTTAAGAATACTGAATTCACTGGTTTCTCTGATAACAGAGGGGTCATGGATGAGATGATTATACTGCAGAAAGCGGTTTTCAAGGCTTGAAGAAGCATGAAGAGGATGCATGAAGGTTCAATTGATTGATATGAGTAAATTGAGTTCCTTTCCTTCACGAGAGTGCTCACAGAATCCTGGAATCACAATTCGCGCTCAAGCTGCCAGAAAGGAGGGAGAATGAAATTATGAGTTTCAGGAATTTCAGGCATGATAAAGGATACTTAGACCAAAACATGTCTGATCTCTAATTTTGAAGCTATTTCTACCCATCTGATGGTGCTGAGTAGCTTTCCAGTGCGGTAATAAGTGATAGAGTTCGATCTCGTGCTTTAATATCTCTTATCTAATCGATTTCCGATCAACTTTACCAGATGTAATTTTTTATGAAAATCCCAAAAATGTCAACATTCTGTCGAGATTCTGCCCACCAGCTGAGCTATCTCAAATTTTCACTCTGTACCCTATTATCCATCCTGAACATTTACCGGACTCCTCAATAACTCATGGCAAACAAAACTCACACATTTTCACTGTACAGTATAGAAAATATTCCCGGAATTCACCGAGGGTTCCGCAAGATATAGGTGTTTCAAATTCGTCATATTACTCTGAAACACAGAGTATACATCTTAATTTCATTTAGTACCCTTAATTTCCCACATGAAAGAACAGGGTGTAGAAAATGATGTGACCTTCGATATTCGTCCGTAATTTTTGATTAAGATGACTCAGACCCATGGAACTTGGTATGCAGGTAGCTGGATCTTGAAAATGATTGTTGAGATACTCTCCAATTTCGAGTTCCAATTTTATCTTGTAAGATGAGATAATCGGGAAAAGGCTGATTTTGATCGATCAACTGTCATTTATCTTGAAAACTAGTTGGGATAGCCAAATTCTGATTAGGTTTCGGAATTTCCATTGAACTTGAGACTGGGGATGATAGCCTTCATGATTCATTGGTCACATTCAGAAAAAGTTCAATTATGCATTCATAAGCTTGGCTGCTGAATTCTCAACCTGAAATTGACTGAAGTAGACAATTTTCCTCAGGCTGCATCATAACTAGAATGAAATCAAGAAAAAATGGGCCAAGATGATACGATAAGATAGGTCATCAAGATTCCTTAATGAGGGCCAGAATGGTGAGTATTTTCCCGACTCTTCTTGATTATTGATTGGGGATTACCAGATAATCAGACTCTTATGTTTCCTCAAATGAATTTCTCAACTGAATTCACAATCATCCCCCGACCTCTACTCGATTGACCGACAAAAAAGCCTTCAATCTCACATCAAACCCATCCAATATGCTAGGAGTCAGAATGAGCAGAGGAGTGATGATCCAGTCTTAACTCTTCCAATCATGTGGAAGTTTTGAGATTTCAAAGATCAGAGTACTTTGAATCATCCGAAGTTAAGTGATTCATATTTCTGACCAATCCACTATCATGTATAAAATAAATAATACCTTGCTCTTCACTCTCACTCTGTGTTTATTGTAGGAGACACTGTAATAATCAAGTAACGAGGAAATCAAATTTCGCCACTGCATGAATGGGAATTATTTTGGTAAAGAAATCAATCGTAATATCCCTTGGTGAGGAGCCTCCGAATATTTTTCAATTTGTGCTAATGATCAAGTTTCATTTCATCTCATTCAAGCAATATTCTTTGTGCAGGGGGATGATTTCTCAGATATTTGTGACCTCATCAAGGAAATAACACACTGTGAGAATCGTGGAGTGAATAAGGGTTCCCATCTCAAGTGCGAAACATCGTGGAGTCCAATGGATATAGCAATTCTTCAGATCATAGCGAGTTCATACTATTCCAGTGGGCTGAAAAATGTTTTCCCAGCTTCTCAGGAGTTGAAACGAATTTCAAAGAAGTACCTCACTCTGGAAAGTTTTCACAAATGAGATTCAATGGAAAAACATCCTCGAGTTCTGTCATCCGAATGTAACCAATTGAAGAAATTTTATCAAATAAACCTCCTAGCATGATCAAACTATGGATATGATTGATTCTCATCAAGAGAAGAACCACTAGCTAAGCTCATAATAATGGGGCATAATGGAACATGATTGAATTTTTGGAATTTTACCAATAAAATATGGAAACTATCATTTCTAGTTTGTGAGTTGATAGAAATTCCAAAAAAGAAATCAAAAGGACAATTTCCAAAACTGCCAATTCTCAGATTTTGACCAAACTTGCTTATCTCATGGTATCGCGTGTGATAAGAGCAAAAATGTAGATAATAACTCTGCACGACTCATACTTTTTGAGATATGGCCCTTCTCTCCTTTTCCTCCTATCTCGAGAACGACTAATCACATCGAGATAAGAACGGCATCATATGAATTCTCATCTAAAAGTTGATAAGATAAGAGATTACAATGGAGATTAGAATGGTAATAAGGCTCTCAAAAATCGAAAAAATGCCATACCATGAAAAGGAGGTCTGAAGCAAAGCAGGTGATAACACTTTCATATCTCTCAGAGAAGATAAGATAAGAGTAGGTATGCCTCATATGCTCGGGCCTCGGAAATGTCGTTGAAAAATCAATGTGATACTTTTTCTCAGAGATGAGATCTGAAGCCAATATACTGATAACATAATCTTATCTCTTGAGATTGATTAGATAAGACTGGACTCATTTTTCTTATATGGGATCGGTACAACTTGGTAAAAATCAATGTCTCGCTACAGTTTGAAAATGTGATTCGGTGCGAGGATATTGCTGAGCAATCAACCTTCTTCTCTATACACAACTATCCAATTGAGAAACAAAAGTGTTTGTTTTGATGGACCCTGCTGCAGAGGGATTGAAACAAGTTATTTGGTGGTGCTGCAAATGCAAAAGTGGACTCCGAACTGTTGCTATTAACAAGTTGGCACCACGTGAAGGTAGAGATAGATTTTGTCCAACCATGGGAAAGATATCACCTTTTTGTCCCTATCTATCCCCACATTACCACAAATTGTCACTATCAATGTCACTGTCACTTGCCGGTTGAATCATCACCAGACTCGTCACCACTAGCAAGCAGATCACCTAGTTTTCTGTTTGGTGTGTGACTCCTCAAACCAGTACTTATCACCATCACTATGACGAAAGCATGTGAGCAAGGATTTACAGTCCGGAGTCCACTCTTGCACTTACAATACCATGCAACTACTTGTGCACCTTTCTTATCCCTCTGCACCACTATCTATCAGCACAAACACTTGCCACTTTGTTCGTCTTCTATTACGTGAGCACATCCGCATGCGGAACAGAAGAGGAGCTTGAGCTTGGATATCGTGGTGACCGAAGTTGATTGGAGAGCTTCTTCGATGTAACTTGAGCTAGTTATGAATTGAGCTATCGAACAAAGCTCAGATTACGGAGAGAATATTAATTGTCGGAACAAAGTGGAGACTCAGTATCGGGTTCCCAGCGAGTAAAAATTCCAACTTTTTGGGCTTCCAATATCTCCCGAACCAGGCCTCCGATTCGATCCAAATTTTGCTGTTCATTGGATGCATGAAGAATCTGATCCTCTCGCAAGGAAAATCAAAATCCGAGTTCAGGGAAGAAAGTTATGAAAATTCAATTTAACATGGGTTTAACTACACCTGGATGGTGCTAACATTTGGACTTGGAAAAACTTCAAAATTTTTTCTTCGAGGTATGGCTAGATACACCTCAAATACACTCGGTACCTGTAATATGCATTGGGTTAGGTTGAGTCGTGACAATGGGTTGGAGCCCATACCCACTCATGTTATGTTAGGATAGGTTAGGTTTGGTTCAGTTAGGTTAGATCTACCCATCTAGGATCGGACCAGCTTTCAAATACTCTCCACTCCATTCCGACATCGGATCGCTGATCCATCTAGTAGTTTCAATAATAGGATGAAGTTTAAGCTTCATTTTCTGAATTGCGCTTCATGAGAGTCGATAAGCTTGAAATCATACCTGCCGGTTGCTAGGAAGTATGGCTCATTGTCAACTAATCAATTAATCAGTTGCTCTCGAGGGTGATAGATTCTGAACAATCTCTCAATTCTGGGGAGTCCCTTGGCTCTAATCGAAGAGAAAAGTTGGTTCTTCAATCTCATTTTACTGACCGTACGCTGAGAAATCTCTTCTTCATGGCCTTGATCTGCTACAACTCCTGGATGATACTTATTGGTGATAGCGCAAAGTATTTAGCCGAATTTTGTGAATCCTTTATTTCATGATGGAACTTTTTGGAGCACTACCAATTGATTCGAATTGAAGAATATAAAGTCATCTGGTTGATGAAACTTATTAGAGCGGAATCCATTGATAATATTCAGAGTTATAGCAATTTCAGTTTTGTATCAGCACCATTCCACAGTCTCAGCATGGATGGTTCTAACGAGGAAAGGACAATGTCCAAAACTGCCCTTGCCCAGATTTTCTTGAAACTTTCTTAACGCATGTTATCAGGTGTGATAAGACCAAAAAATGAGATAAGAATTCTCTATGACTAATACTTCCGAAGATATGACCGTTTTTCTATATTGACTAAAAGTCATCGTATCATGATAAGAGTGGTATCATGAGAATTCTTATTAAGAGTGTGATAAGATGAGCCATGAATTATGCATCAAAAAATGATGCAACTTGTGGAAAATGCTTTATCGTTTTCGTGGAAAAACGAGCTTTGACCCAGAAATGTGAGTACTACAGGTGCATTCCTCGTTAAAAATAAGATAAGATAAGACATGCCATAGAAAAATTCCTTAGGTGAAACATGGTCGAAAATGATAAAAATCGTATTTCTGAAGAACAAGGACTGACCCAAAAATGATGATAACGCCTGAATACCTCACTTCATTGATAAGATAAGATGAACAGCAGTCCATCAACTTTTCTCTTTTTTCAACCGAGGAATTCTAATATCACTAACATCCATTCACGCAAACTCACCGTTGCTAGAGTTGAGGAATTGTGATCAAAATGGAGTCAAATAATTATGAGAATAATCCCAATGAGATGATTTAATTCGAAAAATCAAAATCAGGTAATCACGAAAAATGAGTAAAATCGAATCGATAGGGGAATCTGCTTCTTCCCATCCATGGTGCTAAAACACTTGAAACTGGGGTCTACCTCAGCTCCAGATCAACTTTTCAGATGAATGTTCTTGAATAAATATCCCAAGAACTCCCCTCCACACTATACTTAGACCCTGTGGACTTACAATGGATTGTCCCTAAAGGGAAAGAACTTTGTCCTAACGTACCGCCAACTTCTCATTGACTGAAGAGTATATAAACCCATTGGGCCACAACATGCAATATCGGTTGGAGCAGAACCTTTCGAATAGGTGAGTCATCAGAGGGTGTGAAAGGTGTGAGTTAGGCGTATGATAGGAGTGAGGTGCCACCTGAGCCATGGGCCCCACGCCTAGAGTTAGGGTCGGATCAGAACCAGATTTTCTTGTATGTTGTATGAGTGTTCAGACTAAAGGCGAGAAAATGGAAATAAAGAAACCGTTGTGCAGCGTGAATGAATGATAGTGAGAGAGTTTCTAGCCTACTCCATAGCACTAGTCTAGTGATCAGCCCCATCATTCCAGATTTTAGTGTACTCTTAATCACCAATATCAGCATTTCAGTGTTTCCCTCGTGAGCTCTCTTATTCAATTGTATGCGAGGTGTATAGGGTGTTCCAGAGTAATATGACGAATTTGAAATGCTTATATCTCGAGATCCCTTCGGAGAATTCTCGAAATTTTTTCAATGTCAGGCAGAAAAAATGTGTAAATTTTGTCTGCCATGAGTTTTGAAGGAGTCAGATAAATTATCAGGATAGATAACAGGGTCCAAACTTGGAATATCTTGGCTGGTGGGTAGAATTTTGACAAGGTGATGACATTTTTTGAATCCTCATAAAAAATCAAGAAGATCAAACTCAATCACTATCCACTTAACTCAAAGACTCATCAGCACTACCTTAGAGGTGGAAATAGCTTCAAGATTGGGGATAAGACCTGTTGTGGCCTGAGAATTCCTTACCATGCCTAAAATTCCTGGAACTTATAATACATTTTTTCTTCTCCCTGAAGTTTTGAGCGCAAATTGAATTCTAGGATTCTATTCACAGTCTCGTGGGAGGAAAATAACTCCATCCATTTATCTGAATGAATTGAGCTTTCATGCATCCTTCTCAGGCTTCTTAGAGGCCTAAATACCGCTTTTCTGAGCATGATTATCTCATTGATTATCCATTCTCATCAGAAAAACCACTGAATTTGGGATTATTCAAGGAAGGGATTCAATTGAGAAGCCATTCTATCAGCTCTTGCGGATTGAATGCTCGCTCAAAAAACCACTGAGTAAGGGTTTTACGAGAGGTCAAAGATTGGGAACGAATTGATACTAGCTTATGAGGAAGAATCACCTATCCTGCGAATTTTTCAGTCAGTTTCTAATCAAAATGGTGAGTATTAGGTTGGTCAGTGAAGAAAAGTTACCTTGAGCTGTCAGAACAGTAGTTTTCCTGTCCAAAATCTCCATAGATGAGCGGAAAAGTTGAGTTTTCAGCTCCCTCATCTCCTAACTTATTGGACCAACTCATACGATGTAATTTTTTATGAGGATGCCAAAAATGTCATGATCTTGTGAAAATTCCACCCACCGGCCGAGATATCCTGAATTTTCATTTTGTACCCTGTTATCTATTCTGAAAATTTATCCGAATCCTTTGAAACTTACACATTTTTACTGTATGATATTGAAACAATTTCGAGAATTCTCTGAAGGGATCTCGGGATATAAGCATTTCAAACTCAAAAAAAATTTCAGCTAGCTCACTGAAATATTATGGGCTGGGGAGCATTATAAACTACCAATGACAAACTAAATGTATGTCATTTCAAAGCTGCTTTCAGAGCAGTCCTCAGAGATATGATCCTTTTGACAGAAAACGTGATTTTCATGGATTGTGTGATCGATTCATGATCTTATCTCATCATTATCGGGGTTATCAAGCTGAACAACACATTTCGTTTCAGGAAAATCAAGTTTTGAGGTGATCGAATTAGTTCCAGATTATTTTCTGGGCAAATCACCCATCATTACGGTATTACTTATATCTCAAGAATGAAAAGTTTCACAGGGCTGAAAGTAGCACCAATGTGTTTCTCATCAAAGAATAGATGAGATGTAATAGATCACAAATAAATCTGAGCTAGGGCTGGAATGACTACTTTTCTTTCCCAGAGCTCGATGTGCTAAAAAAAGTGGCTTGACCATAGGATGTTTTTGTCGCCATGACAACACTCACAAAAAATCTAAAAAAATGACATGTGATTCATACCCGGATCATTGGGAGAAGTTGGTCAAAAATGGGTTTTCATGGTATATCATGGAGATGGAGCATGAGAGCTGACACCTAATAGCATTTTCTCATTACTTATCAAAAATATGATGAGATAAGATATGACTCATGCAACGGTGGGAATGGAAAGTCGCTGTTGCTGAAAAAGTGTCGTGACCACATAATAATCTCGGTTTCCTGAGATCCTCATCGAAAATGTGATAAAATGGTGTAAGACTCATACCCAAAATATTGGGAGAAGTGGGTGAAAGATGGCTAGTCGCATTTCCTTATCATGAAAGATCTTATAAGATAAGACATGACTCATAAATAAGTTGAAATAAGAAGTCACTGGTGCTGGAAAACTAGCAATGATCCCTCGATAATCTTGAAGCCTCTGAGATCTTCATCAAAAATATGATGAAATGATGTATGACTCATACGCAGATTATTGAGAGAAGTTGGTCAAAAATGGTTTTCCATGCTACATTCCAAAAATCTGGTTGGAGCTTGTGGAGTTTTCAATGATCAAACTCTTCTAGTATGAAAACTGATCAAGTGAAATAAATGATTCAGCAGAAAACCTGATTAGAAGACTTATCGAAAACGAGCCGTATTTCCTCGCCCCTGAACGACACTACCTGAAGCTCATCCATTCTTACAATGCGAGATTCAGGCAGGTAAATATCCTCCTCGAGGTGAGTTTGATATCCTTCTTCAAAGTTCAGCTCTCACATCAATCTTTCTGTATCTCGCCCTCTTTTCAGTTCCAGATACACCAATTATCAGCTTCCTTTCGTAAGGATATTTGAAAATTTGCTTGTTGACTATCCATTATCATCAACGATCATGATCAAAACCTTCTATCAACAATGTAAACCAATTCTTAGTCCAATTTGAAACACATTCATCATTGAACATAATCAACAGTATCGAACAATATCTTAAAAATCAATTTCTCTACTCTAACAATGATTATCATTCATATAATAACCAAGAGTTGACAAGAATAATCCCAGTCTTTCAAATATGATGAATAATAATAATTGAAATACATATCGTTTCTAGTTTTGAAATGACTTGAACTCATAAACTCCACCAATGAATTGATACCTTTATTTCATGTTCTTATTGAGTGTCTAACTATACAGGGTGTTTCAGAGTAATATGACGAGTTTGAAATGCTTATATTTTGAGAACTCTTTAGAGAATTTCAGAAACTCTTTCGATACTGTACAGTGAAAATGTGTAAGTTTTGTTTGTATGAGTATTGAGGGAGCCCAATAAAGGACAATGCCCATTCTCTATGGGAAAAGTGCCCATGCCCAGATTTTCTTGAAACTTCCTTATCGCATGTTATCAGGTGTGATAAGACCAAAAAATGAGATAAGAATTCTCTATGACTAATACTTCCGGAAATATGACCGTTTTTCTATTTTGACTAAAAGTCATCGTATCATGATAAGAGTGGTATCATGAGAATTCTTATTAAGAGTGTAATAAGATAAGCTATGAATCATTAATCAAAAGTTGATGGAACTTGTGGAAAATGCTCTATCTTTTTCGTGGAAAAACGAGCTTCGACCCAGAAATGTGAGTAGTACTAGTGCATTCCTCGTTAAAAATAAGATAAGATAAGACATGCCATGAAAATTCCTTAGGTGGAACTTGGTCAAAAATGATAAAAATCGTTTTTCTGAAGAACAAGGACTGACCCAAAAATGATGATCACGTCTGAATATCTCACTTCATTGATAATATAAGATGAACAGCAGTCCATCAACTTTTCTCTGGTGAAAATCGGTGAAAAATTAGAGAAATCATTTTTCTAGAGAACGCAGTCTGAACCGAAGATGGTGATAACACTTGGATATCTCACTTCATTGATAAAACAATGTCAATCATAACTCTTCATCCCCACAGGAGGGAAGTTGATTTGAAACCGAGAAATTCTTATATTCACGAAGGTTGAAAAACCTAGGACAGTTTTTTCAAGTGGTTATCCTTGCCTCTACTCCCCGATGTTTATGGGAATATGACTCGAAAGCTTTTATCATAAATGAGCTGAAGCCCACATTTATGCTCAGAAGGCTTCTTCCCTTCATTAATTTCGATGGAAGTCAGTACCTCCTGCCCGAACTCAGCCCGACGAATGGCTCTGGCTTCCTCAGCCTCAGCCTCATCCCTCTTTTTAGCAGCTCCATCTGTGTCCTCTTCCCCATGGAGCTGCCTTTTTTGCCGGGAGGTGCCAAGATATCTTCCAAATGATCTTGAGGCTCTTGTTAGCATCCACCGGGGAAGCTTTCTCAACTCTCTGGTGGCTCTGGACTCACGCCATAGGTTGAAGGAGGGCTTTCGAGCCCCTGTGAGTCGCGAGACTTTTCTCGCAATCTCTTACGCTGCTTTCTGTTCAATTTATGCTCTTTTGTTTGCGTTTCATCATCAACTTGGGCTGGAGCTTTTTTCCCCTTGAAAATCGAATGATCTTCACAGTATAAAGCTGATGCCACCTTGATATGCTTATCTTCACATTCGAACTGATATAAGTCGGCTCGTTGAAAGCGTGATTTCTATATTGTATCATGAATCGTCTACCTGCTCAACTCTTTGACTGGTTTCAGGTTCCCAAGTTCCAATTCAAAGAATGACAAGACCAGAGCCCTGTTTGTGTTAACCAGTTGGCATCACGATGAGGTAGGGATGGATTTTATCCGGCCAAAGGGTAGACTCATTATCACTATAGTGTCCAAATCTAGCCCCTCATAGAAAAGGAAGACAGAAACACTGAAATGCTATCATGTACGAGAGGAGATATCAGAAGTCCTCCCCTAATGAGCAAAACTAGAAGGTTGATACTAACTAAGGGAAACACTACAATGCTAATATTGGTGATTAAGAGTAAGCTGGAACCTGGAATAATGGTGCTGATTACTAGACTAGTGCTATTAAGTAGGCTAGAAACTCTCTCACTATCATTCATTCGAGCTAGGATCTATTCTTTCATTCACGCTGCACAAGGGTTTCTTCATTTCCATTTTCTCACATACAGTCTGAACACTCATACAACATACAAGAAAATCTGGTTCTGATCTGACCCTAACTCTAGGCGTGGGGCCCATGGCTCAGGTGGCACCTCACTCCTATCACACGCCTAACTCACACCTTTCACACCCTCTGATGACTCACCTATTCGGAAGGTTCTGCTCCAACCGATATTGCATGTTGTGGCCCAATGGGTTTATATACTCTTCAGTCAATGAGAAGTTGGCGGTACGTTAGGACAAAGTTCTTTCCCTTTAGGGACAATCCATTGTAAGTCCACAGGGTCTAAGTATAGTGTGGAGGGGAGTTCTTGGGATATTTATTCAAGAACATTCATCTGAAAAGTTGATCTGGAGCTGAGGTAGACCCCAGTTTCAAGTGTTTTAGCACCATGGATGGGAAGAAGCAGATTCCCCTATCGATTCGATTTTACTCATTTTTCGTGATTACCTGATTTTGATTTTTCGAATTAAATCATCTCATTGGGATTATTCTCATAATTATTTGACTCCATTTTGATCACAATTCCTCAACTCTAGCAACGGTGAGTTTGCGTGAATGGATGTTAGTGATATTAGAATTCCTCGGTTGAAAAAAGAGAAAAGTTGATGGACTGCTGTTCATCTTATCTTATCAATGAAGTGAGATATTCAGACGTGATCATCATTTTTGGGTCAGTCTTTGTTCTTCAGAAAAACGATTTTTATCATTTTCGACCATGTTTCACCTAAGGAATTTTTCTATGGCATGTCTTATCTTATCTTATTTTCAATGAGGAATGCACTAGTACTACTCACATTTCTGGGTCAAAGCTCGTTTTTCCACGAAAAAGATAAAGCATTTTCCACAAGATCCATCAACTTTTGATGAATGATTCATAGCTTATCTTACCACACTCTTAATAAGAATTCTCATGATACCACTCTTATCATGATACGCTGACTTTTAGTCAAAATAGAAAAACGGTCATATTTCCTGAAGTATTAGTCATAGAGAATTCTTATCTCATTTTTTGGTCTTATCACACCTGATAACATGCGATAAGGAGTTTCAAGAAAATCCGGGCATGGGCAGTTTCGGACATTGTCCTTTCCCGAATAGATAACAGAATCCGAAATGGAAATTCAGGATATCACACCTGGTAGGCAGAATCTTCACAGAATGTTCCCATTTTTGGAGTTCCCATGAAAAATTACATCCGAGGAAGTTGGTTTAAGATCGATAAGATAAGAGATCTATGATCGCAACTCCTTGACACATTCATGAAGGGCTCGGGCGATAGACTGGCGTTTTATTGAATAGAAATAATTCTTTGACCATGTTTAACCTAAATTT